>JAAAKL020000640.1:0-38789 GCA_010016065.2 Carybdea cf. marsupialis auct. non (Linnaeus, 1758)
AAAGCTTGATTAAATTGTTAACAGTAAATCTAAGACGAATTTTTTGACTCAAGATGTCTTTGACCATTAGAATTTTTGCCTGGGTTTTTATATTTCTAAACCGTATCAGATTTGCACCCGGAGTCTCGATAGCCACTATTATAGGGAAGTATTCTTCTGCTGATGGTAAAACATCAGGTTGCATTTCGTTGAATAATCTTTAGACATTCATCCATCTTCTACTATGGGCTACATCACCTTCTTCATCATTCAACAGAGTGTCAATGGTCTCTCTGGTGTGGAATTCAACAGTTCCAGTGACGGTATTTGGCAAATTGAGGTGACCAGCGAACCATACATCATCATCACCCACTTCCTCATCAGAGGCATATGTGTCATTGTCTGGAGGTATAAGTACTAGTTCTTGCTCGTTTTCCTTTTCTTCAATAGCCGGGATGGCTTCTGCAAGAGTTTCACACAAGTTTTGCTCCATCTTTTATTTTAATTTCATTATCCATTGCTCAATTTACAAAAAAAACCTGTTTCATCAGAGGTACAGCTAAATCTAAAGCTGAAATGGCTCTGTTTCTACTTTCCAAAGGTGTTAGTGTATACTTGATTGCTATGGTTTTGTGCCAAAGGAATATCTGATCTACAAAGGCTATTCAATTGAAGACAAGAACATTATCAAAGCCTGACATATTACCTCCAGATTTTCGAAACACTTGGGCAATGACACAGAAGCATACTATTAGCATGATACAGAATGAAAACTTACCTTGAAATGAAGTTCTCTACACATTAGTTTCCAAGGAGATTAGTAATTCAGATCAATGATAAATGTACGGGGAAGGGTGAGAGGTTGCAGGCAGTCTGAGACATACCACAAATATCATGGATCTATTTCTACGCTTACCACCCATCTTGCATCGCTTGTTTTTTTACAGAATAGAAATATAAGGACTAGTGGAAACAGTTAAATTTACCAAGAACAAAAGATTTTGTTACATTTAATAACTGTCACAACGTTACTGCATCGCGCTATACACGTATCTGCTTCAATATCAATGACTGTCGATACTACAAAAGCCTAATGCTTTCTGAAGATAGAGAAAAGGTATCATTAAAATGAGTCTATTGGTAAGACACTAAGCTATTTTGTAGTTTCAACTCATTAAAACAATAGAAAATCATCCCTCTTTCATCTCAAAGACCAATAAATATAGTCTTAGGATAGTTTTAATAATAGGATAATTTACTTCTCAAATAAAAGCTTTTGCAATCAAAATGAGTGTCTGAAAACAGAACAAAAATGATTTGCCAGTTGATACTTTTGTACTCTGGATGGGCTAATGCTCCACTTCTGGAACATCGTAGAATACAGTTTAAATCACCAATATTTCAAAAAGGACACTTGATCAAGAGGAAATAAAGGCATTGAACTTTACTTTTTGAGATATCTTGGCTTTCCTAGTAGTGCTCATAACTAAACTAAAGGTCTTCAAACATTTTGAGTCCGCATCTCGAACCACCCCCCCCTCCCCCCTTTTGATCATACCCCTGCAAATGCACGCACATTGAATTTTGACTGAAACCATATTATTTTACTTTTGTCATTAATAAACTTCTATTTAATATGAAAGTTACAGTCTCGAATGACCCACAAATATCTTTTTTGTAATTGTAAACAATGTTCCAGAAGTGGAACATTGACATGAAACAATTATTTATACCATTTCAAGTATTGCGATCGCACGCTTTCAAAATCAACCATGAATGAAGATTTATGAAGTCGAGCCCGTCTGCAAAGGAAATGCCCAGAAGGGAATGAATACCTAGTATAAAAGCCCAACAGAAGTGCCGGTAAAGAGACAAAATGACATAAAGTTGTTTCTGAGCTATCCGTGTGTCCGTCAGCAATAGACTAGTTTAAGTGATGTAATGTCAGTTTGGTGGAATTCAATGCCGTCATGTTTAAAATCACAATATTTTCATCGCCGGTCAAACAAATAAGTAAAGTGCCGCAAAAGAACGGGATTTGTTCGAAAGATTCTTTGATCTGATTCTGTCCGAGCTAATTGATCGTAAGATTCTGGTGGCGGAAAATGGGGAAGGGGCTTGCTCAATCAAAATAACGGGAATAAAATCAGCCTGCTTCCTTTTAGTTTTTCCTACTCAAACTTTACCTCCTTATTCCTAGCGAAATTCTTAAAAGTGTGTTTCCGCTGTTACATGTCATCGAATGTCCTTTAAACATCTACATCCTCTCTGATATACGGTAGCCCTGCTATCCGATGCACTTTAGATGTCATATCGATAGAAATTCCTTCGCAATGGCCGTGGTCTAAAAACATTGTCAATACACTGAGGATACCCTTTCATTGCTTCAGGCACGGCTATACGATCATTCTGCATCAGAACCTCTCTCTGAAAATGGAATATTGTGAGATTGAATGGACACCACATGTTAAGGTATGCAGTCTCTTTTGAAGATGATACTAAACGGTGTTCTACAAAGCATTTGATGAATTAAGCAACTTTTAACTACCTACTGATCATGTACAAGACGCTATCTGGAAGGAAGTAAACACAGCTGCATTGGAGCAAATCCTGTATCAGGTATGCAAGGCTGCGATACGAGAAGATGTCAGATAAGGAGAAAAAGCATTCTCAATCAAGGAAAAGGAAAAAAAACCAGTTACGTTTCTTGAATCGACTAGTTTCAGCGCTTGCTTAAAAACGAAATGTGAAATGCATAATTGCTAGTTCGTTTGCTGTAATTTCTGCATACATCTAACGATATGAGACGCGAAATGATATCAGGTTTGCCTAATGAGGTCATAACGATACTGCATTTAACTGTATAACACTAGGCAATTACAGCGTTTATACGGGTAATGTTAAATGCCCTCAGAACGTCATGTGAAATGCATAATTGCTAGTTCGTTTGCTGTAATTTCTGCATATATCTAACAATATGAGACGCAAAATGATATCAGGTTTGCCTAACGATACTGCACTTTCGATTAGTAAGCAGACGCAACCACTGAAAAAACCATTTCTGTATATCAATCTCTTTATCAATTCATCACATGTACTCTATGTACATACGTAATCAGCATTGTTTATTGAAAAAGCACTTTGGAAACTTTACTCAAAAAATGCTTATCGTCAGAACTTCAATCACTTTATATCTACAGAATAAATAAGTAAACGATTTGTTTTCCTATGTACATTGTATATATTGATATAAATATACAGATATATATATATATTTATATAACTTCTTACGTTTTAAAGTAACATTATCTTGTACAAATGTCAGGTTATCGCAAGCAAATTTCAATATGAGGTAAATCTCTCTGATATTGGTAGTTTGAAACACAAGAATTTATGCACGTTCCGCCACCCTGTCTAACGGTTCCGAAGATAGTTGCAAATTTGTATAGAAAAGGGCGATATCGAGGCCCTTTGTCCTTCCTGGCCACTATTTAGGGAAACAACCGGTTTTCTACGACTTAAAGCAGCATCCAAAAAGAAAAACGTCTATTTTGCATTAAGGATTGCATTAGTTTGGCGACGGTTTTACCACGAAACACCAAAATAACCAAAATCGAATGTATCTGATATGGTAACTACACGATGCAGCAAACACAGTGATAAAAGCAGTTAATGCTTTTAACACTTACCCCTACGACAATTTACCCTCTTAAGATAACTTATGGATGATCAGCCGCGAGGTTCGGTTTGACGACGTTGTCTACGTTCATGGTAAAAGGTTAGGTACAAAGCCGCTACGAGGTGGAAAGATGCGCCTGCCACGTAACGCAAACAGCGCGTGTGAAATAATTATTTGTTCCTATGTATGATCCTACTTCTGAACCCCCAAAAGATATCCACGAATTATCGAGGCTTATGCTATAAACAGCTATTCGACCGAAGATTTCTGCGCTACGTATATCGTTACTTGCTTATGGTCGGATACGCGAATTGTAGATTTTGTACATCAGTAACACCATTCCCCTATATAAGCACACATACGCTGTCATAGATTTTGGTTAGATATCGTTTAACTATTCCACACAACTGTTCCACTCCACACGTCTCCCATAGTACATGATAAAAAAGCTCCCCTTGTAATGTGACCTACCTTAAACGACACCAAAACAAAAGAGGAACTTTGAAAGATAGTCAAGAAATTGAAGAGTATGTCACCAAGGGGGTACCGGTTTGTCTCACGCTAGTGACATACTTTTCTATTTCTCTAATATTTTTTCAAAATTATCATCTCAAATCCTTTCTTTTGGAAAACAGGGACTAACACAGAACTTAATGTCCTATAACGCATGGCACAATGCATCAGATGAATAATATGGTTACTAGCTAAGCATGGGAAAGAAATAGGCCGCAGAACATTCATGTACACACTAACTAATGTACTGATGATATTTTGCACAAAAATAATAAATTTTCTTATGTGAAAAATACCTCCATATCTTCCCAGCATATACTTGTGTAACAATAGTAACTTGAAGTTGATACTTAGGCAAGGGCAGCATTGCATTATCTACAGGCGCACATTTTGTAACTTTTCATTTCGTTCTTAAACCGTGACAACGCACCAGAATAAAATTAAGAAAGGAATAAATTAATCGACAGAGGGCTGAGGCAGGTGAAGGGATGGCTGCAACGGGTCGTGGGGTGGTTGGATGGAACGATGGGAAGGGTTAGGATGCGATGCGTTAGGGTGAGATGGGTTGGGCTGGGACGGGGTAAGAGGGCGTGGGCTGAGATTAGTTGGGATGGGTTGAGATGGGTTGGGATGAGATTGGATGGACTGTGATGAGTTGGGATGAGATTGGATGGGCTGTGATGAGTTGGGATGAGATTGGATGGACTGTGATGAGCTGGGATGAGATGGCGGGATGAGGTAGGATGAGATTGGATGGATTGTGATGAGTTGGGATGAGATGGACAGAAAAGATGGACGGAAAGGATGGACGGAAAGGATGGACGGAAAGGATGGACGGAAAGGATGGACGATAAGGATTGACGAAAAGGATTGACGGAAAGGATTGACGGAAAGGATTGACGGAAAGGGGCCAACGGATGAGATCTACATATGGAATGGACAAATGTAATGGGCAAATGGTATGGATGGAATTATGGGACGGACCGACGGGAGGAAAAAGACTGAAAGGAAGTGGAAAAGAGATGAAGGGTACAACAAAAAGAGAAAGAACAAAGGAAGAAACGAACGAGGGGAAGTAAACAGGAAACTCTGACCATGTATTAAACTAAACATTTGCAACCTATTTTAACCGGCAAGTGCCTTTGGTACGCCCGAGTCTCTTATGACTCCCTTGTGTGACACAGAATCAAAACAAATGTTTATAAATACTACTGTTTCCCTAAGGCTACTAGTACATAAAAATTTGTGAACTGTAGTATCAAGTCGAAAATGATAGTATAGTGTGGTCGCCATTTCGAAAATAAGAGAGAAATTGATCGATGTAAACACTTTGGAGTTTACACAAAATGAACATTTGATCGTGTGGGTTATCGACCGGCAACTACTTCTACGCGCAACATTTCCAATAGGATTGAGTGGATAACGAATCTCGAGGCTGGATGAGCGCACGTATCTTAGTGAGTCCTGTAAATTTTTCAATGGAATAATAACTAAGTGTTGTGGTTGATCGTGCCAAGTATCGACTTCTGCTATTGTACACAATTACCCTTCGGCCTAACTTTCTGCTTTCAGAGAAATAAGAAAGCGAATAAAAATCACTGTGCATTTTTAGGCACCTGAATGAGATGCACAGGAACAAAAATAAAAAAACCTGACAATGTGAATCCATAAATTATGTAATACAATAAATTACATCATTAACATTCCAAATTGAAACTTCGCTTGCTCGAGATGATCGTTCTGTGATGACTTCCAGCAAACTGAAAAAAAAAATTTCAATCACGTGTTCTTTGTTATTCTTCGACGTCATACAAGCGCCATCTGAGCGACAAACTGGAGGCATTATGTTGGCTCCTTAATGACATATGTTCCCTTCTGATATATCACGTCAAGACTCGAATTCTTCCTCTTGTCCACATGGCTTGCTATTAGGGCAATCCTAATACACGGCGTCTTTAAGAAGCTTGGCCGAGACGGTTATTGGGCGTTGAGGAGGACCCCGCATGGTAGTGTAATGACCTGCCGCATAATTACAACACGGACCCTACCAAAGTCATCAGCTTTCTCTTATGTTGGCAGCGAATAGGAGGGCAACGTTGATATTCCTAACGTTTTATGCCAGAGCCTTTCAGGTACGATAGAAAAGGAAGAAGCATTAGGAGACGAACGTATAGTATCCCTGACAAGACATGTGAAAATAGTTCACTTGTCTGAGCTTGGATGAATAATAGTGCTCACTAGCACTGTTCGTCTAGGAAAGACAGTAAAAAGTGGTAGCAACAGCTTTTTATCTTGATGGCTTGATAGATCTTGATTGATCTTCAGTTTCAAGAAGTGCATTAACATTAACTCCCGCAGGCAATTGTAACAAGAAATTAACGTGAGAAATCTTGAACATATCTGTGAGTTGCGTTTGATCTGACTATTTGTAACCTATTTAGCTTTCATTAATTTACCACAAGGAGTAAATTCTAGAATGTGCTATAATTTGTACTGACCGGTACGCCTTGGTTTCAAATCATACAAACCGACTTACCTGTAATGCTGCGAGTTGATGCTGATGCTGATCCAGAAGTTCAGATAATTCCTCGTACTGTATACTGGCATTTTTTAGCTCCTCCTTCAGTTGAGTAACCTAACGAAGATATTAAAATAATTATGTTTTTGTTGGACTTCCATTTTCACTGAAATAATGTAAGATGTTGCACGTAGTTTTCTTATCGATGGAGAAATCTATCTCGCTTACAATGCCATTGTTTCTTATAGAGGCCTGGCTATACTTTTCACTGAGAAAGACAAACCGAGAAAAACTAGTCCAAAAATTTGCCAGACACTGGTCACATGGCAATGTATCTCGCAAGCTGGAACGTATGTACTGAAGGCGCAGCGGATGTCGACCTGTTAAGGCCCTACAACACATAGCTAAGGATGCTCGATGCAACTTTGACAATCAACCGATCGCAATAGTCACTGGAACGGAATGTTACCCCTTAAGAAACCAGCCAACCGCAACCTCTTCACAAAAAACGTGACCTCTGTTGCACTTAAAGACTGGTATTCAATAATGAATCTACGGCTTAAGAGTGTGAGGTATTCTGTGGAAAGCAAATTATACATCACATATCTACGCTGCTATTCTATAAAACAAGATTTTCTTTGTCAGATCGTTGCCCAAGAAAACCAGAGTACATCTTATAACCCCTCTTTCCATTTAGAGCTTTTGTCGCGCATGATTTTTTCCAGATCGAGTTTGCGTTTGAGGATTCTGCTGGATTAGTTTGGACTCCAATCTCTAAGCACGCGATCGACAAAAAAAGACTTCATTCTACTTTATGCGATTACGCATCTGATATCATCGGCGCTTGCCAAGCAGAGTTCATGGAAAAATAGCTTGAGAATCATCATGGACGTTAATACCACGACGGAAATATTATGTTACTACGTGTTTGGTATATCGGTGATGATCACGGCAAGAGAGATTTGTAAAATCACACCCCTTTCTTTTTTACGATTATTCTTAAAGGACACGGCCCGTCAATTTTGTAGATTTCATTGCGACTGAAGCATGAGACACAGAAGTTGGTACGTAAAAATGGTTTAGTTTGAGTCGATGGGAGACTTAACATCTGAAATATAGAACGTTGGCAATGCAAAGCATTTGGCAAGATATATGATTTGTGACAATCGACGAAGTGTTGGTATATGGACCTACGGTATGCTCTTTTAGCCTTTGAAATTGTTTTCCCAATAATGGCAGATAACAGCTTTGTGTCCTGCCTCAAAAATACGCTAACAAGTAGAAATTCACTGTTGAACACCTCAACAGCTTTCTGAATTGGATATCAACATTCAATATTTCGGAGTTACGTAAAGTAAGGATACGTCGTTAGCTACGCAAGTTATCAACTCCTGTTGCGGCTTTTACGAACATAATTCAAGAAAGCATATTGAATGTTCTGGGCCATTCACATCCAGTCTCATATCAACGACTAAATGTCTTGATGGCAGGCTGCTTCTCCATGAATCATCTGTGGCCTTTGTGGTAGCCTGATTCTCCTGAAACAATTGTGGTTTTTGCAGTTAGGGCGTATTGCAATAATGTACTAACGACGATTGCAAGCTGCCCATTAAAGATTCCTTGGTCTCGCTCTTACAATCCCAAATTAACAAACGTTCTCGATTGAATCACGGTCAGTGTGGCCGAAACATAGTGCGTTTGTTGCTCAGTTGCAGCCTACATGCTCCCATGTGATGACCTCGCTGGTACCAACCACTTCTAATACCCAATAACCGTCGTGGTCTAGTGGATGAGTTCCTTCAGATCAAGAGGGTCAAGAGGGTCAGGGTTCAAATCCCGGAAGGGCCACTAGTGACGTCAGGAAGGCATCCGGTCTTACAGTGCTCTATGCTCCAGTGTAATATAGTAACTCGATACCTTGAAGAGGCCTTGCATAGACTGAAAGATCAAAAAAACAAACAAACCTCTTGGGTAGCATTTATGGCACAGGGACCACCATCACCAAAAGACAACAGAAACAGACTTCTGTCTAAGTTGAATCTACCATATGCGTCCGATTCAATATTGTCACAATACGTAATATTGTCACAATGTAAAATAGCTTTAGATGGTTTCACACATTAAGAAGGCGTCTAGCTTACCTCGGTTTCTCTTGCTGATTTCTCCTTGGCAAGTTTATCACTTTCAGTCTTGAGAGCTTCCGTTAGTTTGGTGACTTTCTTTTTCTACAGGTGCAACGTAGGCGAAAAGGTTTTACTACTCTTCACAATATTTTTACAATTGAAAATGGTTCAGAATACCACATATCAGTCTTTTTACTTCTTAGCTGGTCGGGTGATAGGATAATTTCACTCTTTATATTTTAAAGAAGGCTTCCAACCTGTTGGTTAACAAAAATGTAATCTATTCCTTCATAGGCATTCGTGGTTGAGATACGGGTGAAGGTCTTGGTAACTGAAATAGCTCACTGCGCCCGAGTACATGATTCCGTAAATTGGCAAATGAAGGTACTGGATATAACTCATACTGCACACCATACTATCGGGGCAAAAACACAACAACAATATCACATTGCCGCGCCAAGACAACAGCGGATGTCAATAAATTTTAATACCTCAATTAAAAACAATTCCCCAACAAGCTGTAGTGTAAATTTGGCCTCTGTCTCACAAGGTGAAAGAGTTAACTTTGTAGAACGTCAGCTTAAATAGATTGCACGTACCTTTTCTGCATAACTTTGCGATAATTCTTCATGCAATCTCTTTGTATCCTCGATTTCGTCCGTCAAACGATTAACGTCTGCATCCTTATTGTCAAGCTGTGCCCTCAGATCCTGTACAGCGGTTAAAAGCTTGTTCACAGCTTCCTTGTCGGACGCACTAAGTCGTTTCAAATGTGCTATTTCAGTGTTTGCTTCTGATAATTCCATTGTAAGAGATGATAGTCTTTTGTCCTGGGTAAAACAAGGCAAATAAAAATTTAAATATAAAGTTTTGTTGGCAAACAAGTCCAAGTGACACAAGGTAATGACAAAATAACTCTAAAGTTAGTGCATGAGATTTCACATAGTGGATTAGGGCGAAAATATCGATAGAAAGCTTCGGTTCTAGCTGCTTAAAAATGACATGTATTTCTCGCAGGGCGTAACTATCGATTTACAAACAGAGGCTCATATATCCCACTGTGGGGAAAGCAGACATACCAGTTGACCACAGACACTACCTACAGATACACAGTTCGGCTCAGTTTTTCATCTTATTCTACCATCTTGTTTACTAATTCAAATGTGCAAAATTAAGTCGCCTATACGAATACTTCCAACTGGATACAAAACAGGCTCGGCCAGCTTTCTTCTCCGAAAACTGACATGCAGTTCATCATCAATTATGTAAACGAATCAAATGTTACAAAACGTAACAGCCCCAATGACCAACACTTTCCGTATAAAGTACATACCAAATCCAACAAATTTAATCAATTTATAGCATTATTTATATATATTAGACATTAATTTTGATGGCAAATAGCCAAAAGCTATGGTCCCAACATTCTGCAATGCAACCATTATGCTGTATCTGTCTGTAAGCAGGTCACACTAGGTGAAAGATATGGATTCATTATTAACAAACAACTGAAATAAGTATGGGTACTAGTTGGCTCCCACTAACCTGATCATCAGATTTCTTGCTCATAGAGATTAATTCATTCCTTAATTCAGTAGAATGTTCCATGGCACGAACGACATCCTGTTAAAAAAAGTCAACTCTGTGAAAGTTCAACGAACAACCTTTGTAGAATTGTTACCATCACAATCTTATATAGATACAGAATAGCGAAGGTCAAGGTTCTGAAAATATAGCATTCCACAGCATTAACAATTAACTAACAAGGGGTGGCCAATGGGAGTAACTCTATTTGGCCACAACATTGAAAGGATAGTATAGATGGATACTATTGAAATTACACTACCTTTGGGTTTAAGGTCCATGCCATATCTACGCCTAAAATGAGTTAGACCTGTTCAAAAGCAGCAATATGAGTAGCAAACTGCGACTTAAATAGATCACAAGCCCAGGGAAATGACAATAGTACCACGTTTAAATGGTGGCCTTTTTTCGGGGGGGAGGGAATTTTGCTACGTTTTATGTAGTCGAAGACTCAAAGACAAGGGCACTTTATTTGAGTGACGGGGATTCTTTTCCTTGCACGTCATGGCATTCCTTTTAACGCAGCTTGAAAATTATATGAGGAAAGGGATCGAAAATGCAAATGCGCTCCTAAATATTATCAATTGGGCCAGTAACCCGTACTCTCTTTTCTTACGGACCCTTGTCCGTGTAAGAGATAAAATTTGCCAACCCCTTTACGAATTTGAGCGCCATATGATAGATAAATTATTGGTAACGTAGTCCGTAAGGGATAGAAAACGGAATATATTAGGTCTTTGAAATCCGTATTGGGCGAGGCCTTGACGAGTGCCGAATTATCCTGTCGAAGTTTTCAACCACAAATACACCCTGGGCGAGGCTTTCACGAGTGCCGAATTATCCTGTCGAAGTTTTCAACCACAAATACACCCTGGCTTCCCAAAATTCTGAAAAAATCGAGAAGCATTGTAAGTACAGGATACCACTGACAGGGAGTACTGATAACGGCAGCCCTATTCTAAAAAGCATGCTTACCTGTTCTTTCGTGTCCTCTGTAAGCTTTGAATTGATAGCCATCTCCATATCAAGTTTTTCAAGTGTGTTCTATGATGGAAAAGAAAAGATATCAGACGAGAGTTCACCACCTTACACTATTGATCAGACAGAAAGCACTACACTATATTGTACTAAAATCATGATAAACTCTCGCTGTTCTTAACCACATTTGCTCTTACCTCTCGTCCCCTTCCCCGGTTCAGTCAATAAGAACTCATTCCAGATTTAAAAGATCACTCGCTGCCCAGGGGCTTTGGACCTGTTATTAATAATCATGCAATTCACGTTACTAATCATCTGTTATATTTGTTTCAATCACAAAATCGTAACAACTGTAGCCAAAATTATATGTCCTTGAGTTCTAATTTGCCAGGTATACCTTCGTCTCTTGATTTCGTTGGTCCAAAATATTTGTTACACATGAATTCTTATGCAAAACGGCCCAGCTACATAAAAGATGACCACAAAATAAAACGCGTTAAGAAGTTAACATTGTGCTATCGTAACAAATTTAATCAAAATGATAAAAAATGTTTCATAAATATATTTTGTATACTGAAGCTCAACATCATACCGCGCAAACGTAACGATTAAGAGAAGGACGATCTTAGGGTTGAAAGGGGAGAAACAGGTGGCCCCAAACAACGTAACATAACACGTACAATAATCAACAATTATGAGGGGGCGATATGTCTTATGACTACATGCTGCTTGGCCTTTGATTACGTTAACATTCTCCATAATCTAGAGCAGTAACCGCAACTGCACGTGAAGCCAAGAACAGTTACAAATTCAAGAAAGGCTTTTCTAACTAAAAATGGTACAAGAGGGTGTACCTTCAAACAATTTTCTAGGTTTTTAGACTTCTCCCTCTCTGAGGTAAGAATACTTTCAAGTTCACTGTTCTTATGTTGCATGAATCCTAGCTCCTCCTGGCATGTTTCCAAATCAGACTACGGTAAAAAAAAGAAAGAAATATGTATAAGTAGGTGTATACCACAATGACTAATCTGTAAATATTTCGAGCACACAACTGACAACTTATCGGTAAAACAAAGCTTACGAAATCATGATTGTGACAACGTTTTGCCATATTTCCTCAAGTTTACATGGTCAATTCCTTCGATAACAGATCTCATTCTACTCCATAACGTGCTACCTTCTCATTTTCCCGTGCAGACAAAAGTGAGGGTAATGAAAATGAAGTCAAAACATATATCATTTGCTCTTTAATATTTGCCTTGAGTCGAACGAAACCAGCAGAACAAAAGTGCAGTGGCAAAAATCAAGAGGCAGCGACTCTTAAACATTTTTGTTGGTAAAAATTTTATTAATTAATAACAAATCAGATTAAACTTGACCTTGTATAACCTAATTTTACGTATACTCTACAAATGGCGCTCTTAAAGTGCCGCCAAACACTTATACTCGCTTACAGTACTTGGATCGTACATCAATAGGCACAAACTTGTCACATACCTGAGCGCGTTGCTTGATTTGAAGTGTCTCCTCCGTCTCATTTTGCAAGTTAAAGTAATCAACTTCAAGTTTCACCAACTACAAGAAGTATGGAAAAAAACGTCTTGAAAAATGAGGGCAAGATCTCTCATTACGAGAGAAAAGTTATGCGCTTTCAGCAAGAACTAAAGGCAATATCACCATGCAAAAACATACACAAGTGTCACAAATGTGTTTAACGGGGCCTGGAGGGCTGGCAATAGCTAGTCATAACCGTGTACACCAGTCACTGGGATGATGTAATCTCGGATACTATCAAGGAGAAGGGTGTTCTTTGGCAGATGGCCTATTACAAATGATTTTCAACTTAAACATTGTGAAATATTCTGACACTTGTCGACTCAGTTGTTGCCACTGACGGTAGATATTTGACATGTCTTGAGTCGACTAGATAATGATGACAACACTAAAAGTGCTGGCTAGTTGATGTTGAAGTTGATGCTAGAAACTACGTGAGCACGGGTGAAGGTTCGCCCACAGTTTGCAACCAATGCATAATTAGTAAGCATGCTGACATTCGATGATTAATACCACATAAATACCATACCACATTCAGCTTATTACTACACACAATATTCTGGCGATTACTGTGAAAAGCGCATTGTGCTAAAAACTGGCAATAAGCTGCATAAAGGATAATGCACAACTTTAAAAGGTGAGTTTTATCCAAGTGTCATCGTTTTTGACCATGCAAAGACCAAACGTTGCTTTCAGAAGCCCATTGTACATACCTGGCATATACAGATGTTCTTGTGAAAAACAGTGCTTTAAAAAATACGGTAGACCATTCGTTCTCCAGACGATTATGGCTCTTCATCAGTGACAATTGTTAAACAAATGGCATGTCATTTGTTGATGAAAATGAAATTAGTTGCCACGCTACATCCTTTCAATAACTCGTCATTCCAATGTAAACTAAAAACCTTCGTAAACGTGAAGGGCCACCAAAATCTTTACCTATATATAAACTCCTCGAATGGCAAAACAAACCCGAGGGCTTCGAGAAGAGCCACAAATACAGATTTAAAAGCAAAATTAATTTCTCACCTTGCTTTCAATAGCAGCAATTTTTCGGCCAGCTTCGAGACTCTCTTGGTTTTTATCTCGTTTGAATGCATCGTACTTGCGATCAGTTGACTGCAGAATAATCTTCAAGTCCTCTACTTCGCTTTTCAGAACTGTAATAACAAAAGTGGCGAGAAAAATTAGAACTGTAAAAGTAATTTCTTTTCAATGACAACGAACTGTAAATCTTATTCCCTCTCAATGATAACGAACAGTAAATGTAATTCCCTCTCTATGATAAAGAACTGCAGCAGAAACTGTGAATAGCGGTTGTACAATCATAGGCGAAGTGTCAATTTATCTTCACATACAAAGTGAGAGTAAAATCCGAAAGCTCTTTCACTGCAATTGACCTCATGAAGGAATACAATATCGAAACTTACTTGATTTCTCCCCAAGCTCGTTCTTAAGCTGATCGGCTTGTGTAGTAATTTGTGATGTTAGCTCAGCTTCCTTCTTCGTCCAATGATGCCTCTCTTCTTCCAATCTCTATTAACACAAATAAAGCATCGTGTTAGAAAGTTCTCGGTATCCTACACCTTAAGTCATGACCGATGAGTAATTATACATTAATTAAAGGAAAATAATAAGGCGAAGAACAAACGGCTTAGGAGAAAGGGGAAACGGAGAGGAGGTACAGGAAAAGAAGCAGTAGAAGATAATGAGCATAATAGTAAAGGTTACGGTAAAATGGACGAGCAATTAAAAGAAATGGAAGAAAAGAAAGCAAAAAGAAGAGGACGACGAAAAGGAAGACACGGGTAAGAACAAAATACGGGTATGCCCACTCAGTTCTTATAACAGCTTCTTTCGTACTTTAATGGTTTAAACTGAGATTTGCACCAGTCTACCTTGGATAACTGTCATAGGGTAGTGTTTGTAAAAATTAAACTATGACGGCTAATTCATCATAAAAGGAAAATTATACACGACGGCAAAAGGCTATAACGACATTTGTTCAAGTGGGCATACGCCAACGTGTAAGGTGCACTTCTGGGCATGTCTGCCACTCACGTCATTTTGCTTACGAGAAGAAAACGGAGTCCCATTCAAAGACTAGAAGAACATGATGTCCGCAAAGCTATATAAAGACAGTTGGTCTTGAGTTTCCCTTCAGTTGTTTGTGGAGAAGCCCGAAGATACCTATGACTAAAGTTCTCGGATCTGTCTCCTGAAGCAAACGCTCATTTCACCTTTTAGGAAATCGCTACTCCTTTACACCGAGGATCAAATCAAGTCTCGAAAAAGATCGTATCTCACCTACTACTGCTGTAGCCTAAAGCCGTCATTAACGAACATTCTAAAGAAAACTGTTATGTAAATAAATAACTGATTATTGTACGTAGTGGGAATTTATTAATTTTGTGTAAAGAACAATCATTGTATTTGCCTCGTTTCTGATTCGTCCACTTACTGCCACTAGACGTTCCAACCTTTGCGGCGACTCCGTAACAGAACAAATAGTTCTTTTTGGTTTGCTACTCAGGCTAAGTGTACATTAGTGTACAGCAATATTGTTGAGGCACACATGGAAATGCAAAAGAAGTCTTGTATTACCACATTCAAGTCAAAGAACTTACCGAATTTAATTCATCCACCTGATGCTGAAGTTTTAACCTTTGTTGATTGATAGTGATTCTCTTCGTTTCCTCTGCTTGGAGTTGTTGTAGTTGTTTGCAGTTAAGGTCCTATGGAAAGAAAGAAGGAAACGCACGTTAGAGGCAAAAAATTAAATCCTGCTCAATAAAACTTTACATTTCAAGTTGTAGGCTATCGTCCAGACTATACTGCCAGTTGTAGTGTAAGCGACAATTTACACTAGATTACTAGCTACAACAGAAGCTACTGGCATACGCCTACGTTTAAGCTATATTGAATGATATGGTAAAGGCTACAATGCGACTAAAATCGGCTAGAGTGCACGCACCATCGCTGGCATTGATATCATAAATATCAACAGAAACTTAAAGAATAAGCACATGCTTAAAAAGAGATGAATCAAACGTTACAAACGTCTGGAATCACAGCGACTCTCAACTTTTTCTACCTAACTTACTCAACTTTTCCTACCCAACTTACTACGTCGGAGGCCCTATTCTAACCCACATTCATCAGAGTGGTCCAAACCACATTTGTCCCTATGTACGCTAAAAAGTATTTTAAGACAAATTTAGATCAAGGGAATCCATACGGTAATTTCTTAAACATACTTTGTTTATTGTTCCACCTTCCACTCAAATATAACCGAAGCTTAAAAAGTCGATAACGGTTCATATCAATGCAATTCATAATTAATCCAAAATATGTAGATCACAGTAAGACAATATATTACTTGGAGTTTGTGAACTTCCTCTAGCAAAGCTTCGCAGTATTGGGCCTCCTCGTCGTGGCTTATATTTTCGAAATCAAAGAAAGGATCCTCTTCTTCATCATCGGTATCATTCAAGCTGTCACGTCGGAAAAGTGTTTTTTCTGGTGGGGTTGGTGGCTTCTCCTCTTGAATGAAAGTTGCCTCTATATTATCAGCTTGATTGCTCTCCGATGTGCTTAAATTGTTGAGTCTTCTTGGTTTGATCGTTCCGTTCCGCCATGGGCTTGCTTTGGTTGGAGTGCCGAATTTAAGTGGCGACGTCAAAGTCTATTAAGACAATACAATTAACAAAATGAGTACCTTGAGCAACTTCATACCATGGAAAGGAAACATGCTCTAACATAAAATAAAATAGTTGTATAAGATTTGCTAATTATTTGTCGTCACGGCATAACTAAACTCCACTACGAAATGCTGCCTCTCGCAACCAGATGAAATAGTACAGACCAGGCAGTAGCAATTAGTAACAGCATAGATTTGTAAGAAAATAGTTATTGTTTACGACTACAAAAAGCATCATTTCTACATGAGGCCAAAACATTTCTCCCTTTGCAAAGAAAATAGTGAAAATTACACTACAATGAAATCATCTAAACAAAAAAGCGAGTGTTCCAAATTGCTAGATGAGAACGAATATATTCTGGGAATTAAGAATTCTGTACTCGAAAGAGTAAGGCAAATGCACTCTTACAAGATCAATTTAATCACCTAAAGTCAACATAGTCTCACCAAATATTGCTGAAGGCATCAAACTAGATACGTACAGGAATTAAAAAGCTGCTGAAAATACGTAAAAATAAAAGAATCACTTATTAAGCATGAGGAACCTTTTGCATTTTAACAGGGTAAAAAGACGACGTCATTGCACAAAAGAAACCCCAAACAATTGGCCCTTAGGAAAATCAGAAAACACGATCGCACTCCGTGGTTCAGCGGTTGTCAACCTAGAGGTTTACCTTGCAGTTTCTAGGGAGTACAAGAAAAATGTATGCCAACGGGGGGAAGGCTTACGTTCTTTCCTGTATACAGGGTAGCATAAACTGCAGTTGCTTTTACAACAGGCAAGCGCTTTGCTTGCAGAGCAGGTGGGACTGGAAATTAAATTGTAACAGGCGTTTAACGGCTTTCTTAGCTTCTTAAAGTGCATTCTTGGAGTCGGCACATTAGAACCACACCCACCTCCCTTGCGAAACACTAGTAAGGGGTGTGTAACGATAATTTGATATTCAAAAAGTACGCAGCTAGATAATGGTTGACAACAGCTGCCCTAATATATATTAATTTGCATGATCAACGGATGTTTGCAACACAATGAAACAAATAATCTATTTTTTTTTAAAACCTTCAATGCCATTTGTTTATTCTATTGATAAAATTCCCACAGTTGTGATAATTTTTTTTTTTTAAACTTCACTACCATTTGATGATAATAATAATAATAATAATATTAATAATAATAATAATAATGATAATGAAGAGATAATGTATAGGTGATGTAGAGTTGTTTGGTAATGCCTGTTCCGTTAAAAAAACGTTGACAGGTTGTTGTAATTAGTACACGGTCTAGGATGGTGACCGTGATATTCACAATGCGAACACTTCTGAGAACAAAAAAACTTACCTTTATAGTCTGCATGTGAATGTCATTTAGTGCAGTTCTTTCCACTGCCGATTTGAGATGAAACGACTCAAGAGCTCTCTAGTTGTAAAGGATAAATAAATTTAAAGATGAATTGTTACTCTCCGCTGGAACATGGGTCTAGACTGCTGGTGTTCTTAACAGTATTATTGTGAAGAAAGGATTAACATCAAGAGATTCAAAAAGTTACTAGAGAAATATAAAATATGTAGCCAACGATTCACAGATCCGAATCCAGTTGGTGACAGATATTGTTAATGCTATACTAATTTCAAAAATTAGAGAAGATCAAGAAAAGGTAGCCACATACAATCGCTTTACTTTTGGAAAATTAATCGACTAGCAAACTAGACCATGAAAATATTAGCAGTTGCTCCCGAGTGCCATGTACATGCCATTTGCTCAAAAGACCAAATATTTAAGTCTCCGTATTTCCGATATTTGCAATCAATTACGTCATCGACGCATTATAACTTTCCCCAACTCTGTATTCTTTGAATTTCAGAAAAATAGCTGTGAATTTTTCTCGTGCTTTCAGGCGGCGTTCATACCGGAGGGGATTTGCAAGTTATATTGGTCCGTGGCATGGCTGTCAAATGCGGGGTGTGAAAATGCGGCTCTTTTAAACATATTAAGTGTATAACAACTAACAGAAAACGAAAACGAGAATTATATAAAATCGTCAATCAGCCTTATTATCTGTTTTTAAAGCTTACTAAGAAAACAAACAAGAAAGATAAGGACTTTTGAAATAAGATTCTTAATACTCCATCAATCGTTACAACAAAAAGGGGTGACGGGGGGCGGGAGATATTTATCTGCTGTTACATTGGTAAGGGTAAGGTACATACTAATGCAGGGTATGCCTTAAGCACAAAACGAACACTAGATTAACAATATAGTACGACTCGGTCTAAGGTTCAAATTGTGAATATCCTACTAACAATCAACATAAACATGTTTGGTGCAAGATAAATAGACGTTGTTGTATACCTCTAGTTCGCTATTCGTTTTGCGAGACGCCGTCAAGTCTGATTGCAGCTCCAGCTCTTTCTTTCGAAATTTTTCCGATTGTTCAACAAGTTCTTCCCTGGCCTGCTGCAGCTCCTGTCGATTCTGTTGAAGCTCTTGACCGGTAGTATCAAGCTTGGATTGTACTTGTGCAAACTCGAGTTTTAAACGATCGATCTCGCTGTTTGATGCTTCCAGACTTTGAAGAGAGCTAGATAAGCTTTTCTCCAGATCTGAAAATACAAACCAACGCCATAGCATGTAACACACAAGAGTGATAACAGCTTACGCTCTACTCATAGCCA
This sequence comes from Carybdea cf. marsupialis auct. non (Linnaeus, 1758), assembly GCA_010016065.2. Taxonomy (NCBI): domain Eukaryota; kingdom Metazoa; phylum Cnidaria; class Cubozoa; order Carybdeida; family Carybdeidae; genus Carybdea; species Carybdea cf. marsupialis auct. non (Linnaeus, 1758). The sequence continues at coordinate 19,302 of JAAAKL020000640.1, forward strand.
TAACTACCGGGGGGCAGGGAGCCAAAGCTCCTTTCAATAATTTTGACATTCTATGTTTTCTTAGCCTTTCCTCTTCAGATTTTCAGTTAAAGTACTTGTACTAACAGTTTTTGGCGTTGTTTATGGAATCCAGAAGGAGCGCCCTAAATTTTGTCTTCATAGGCCGTAACGCTGGATTGCTTTAAGCACAAGATAAGCTGGATAAAATGTCGTTGCCCAAGTACCAAATGCGCCAATACAGACCCCAATGCGCTTTCCCTTTTTTCCCTTCGTGCTATTATATTATGTGCCGTACTATAATACTATATGACGTACTATTATTTTCAAAATGGAAACAATTGGGTAACGTGTTTCAATTACAATATGCTGCTACATATCGTTATGGTGTTAAGTACACGTTGCAACTGACATAGGTTACGTGCCTACAGCACAGCACATACTCTCCTCAGGATGAAAAACACATCAAAATTTCAAATATCTATGAGGTCTCAAAGATCAGAAGAAACGCAGAAGATCTCAATCTCTTTCTTCCTTCGGTCTCAAAAGATTCAACAAGTTCTGATAGAAACGAACCATACAGAAACCAAATCTGCAAAACAAATGTGGCTCCTCCTCATTCAGTTCATATTCAATACGAAATACATACTTACCATTGTGTTGTACTGACGACATATATTCCTTCAGCTGCCTCTCAAGTTGCATCGTATACCTGTGAGTTTTTGCTAAATCCTCCGAGCCAGCAACTTGATCCGCTGCCTTCAGTCTTTTGACTTCAGCTGGTAATGGAAAGAAGCCGATACGGCGTTAAAAGTGGGATACAAAGCACGATGGCTTCCTTCCTGCTACAGGAAGCAAGTAATAAAGTTGTTTGGGCTATGTTTCTATATATGGCCCGGACGCGTACATTAAACTTAATATATCAAGTTATATCCAGTCGACACTTCCTGTCAATGGTCTCTATCATTGCGAAATCATATTAAGTAGCATCATTGACAAAAAACAAACAAACGTAGGTAAGTGCTATAAGTTTAATAGCCAATATATTAACTAAAATTAACTTTGAAGAGAAAAAAACCCGCCCAGAACTAGACTTTGAACCTACACGAACAATGGAGTAGTCTGTTCGTAGGGAACTGGCCGGTATCCTCCACATTTCAACCTTTGTCTGGGTACATAACATATGGTGAGAACAAAGAGCCGTTTGTATGAGGTTAGTAGACCCGTGAATTACAATCTTGAAGGTGTTCCCCATATACGTTAAAAAACTTTAATTAATTTTAAGCCTGTACCAGCGCTTACTGTTTATATAGGTGTTGAAATTAAGGAGTATATCTGATGCAACAATTTTCAGTTGCGCATTTCTTACATATATCAACTCTCATTTATGTGCTTTCATGCCTCTCTTGAGTTCCTTGGATGGTTTGAACACAAAAAACAGTCTATCGACAATGTAAAGTAATCAGAGCTTTGAACAGTTGATAAATCATTCGAGTTCAAATTAGAGATCTGCACCTGTATCTCCCAACCAGGGAACATATTTACCTCTCAAGTCTAAATTTTCCATTGCGAACCGCGCAACTTCGGGGTGATGTTCCACTTTGTCCTGCAAACACTTGATTTCATCCCGTAAGAGGTGCTGTCAACAAAGAAAGGCCTCATTTACGTTAAGAGAGAAATAAAAAAGCGCTACCATGCCGCGTTGGTAATCAACTCTCTAAGTCTAACAAAATACTTATAAAATCATCTAAGGAATACCTTATGGCATAAAGGCTTAAATGGTTCCAAGCTGATATGATGCTTGTAATCTATTCATATTTTTCGTAACTTAGAGCACCAAGACCGTGGGGTGGAACTGATGCAACTGTGAATCATTCATTCGAAACTCGCAGGGCCATCAGAAGTTGCAAAATTGAACAGTGATGCGCAGAAAATCATACTAACAATTTAAATGGTACCGTCCTACGGGGAAGAACAGCAGAACAGTTATCCCATGCTCGAGATAATACGTAAAATCACTGCTCTTGCCATCGCTGTTTACTGAACTACATGACGCAAGCGTTAACCCGATAAACCGAGAGAATGCTATTTGGTTATGTACGTGAATCTTCGTACCGTATCAACTCTCGTGAGTCTTCATCAATCATAAATGACGTAGTAGGGGAAATCCTACTGTTAATCAAAATCAAACTTACAATTTCCTTGTCTCTTGAGTCCTCTACTTCTTCAATTCCGCCTTTCTTTTTCAGCTTTTCAAGCTTGGCGATATGATTTTCTCTAAACTTCAGAATCATCTTAGTAGACTGTTGAAGGCAGATGAAAAGCAATAAAGGTTTGATTATTTTCGCAATGAACACCCCAATATTTATCAGACTTTAACACACATGGAACGTGGGTGAAAAGCGACTTTCTTGCCAATAACGAGTTTGCCCTTTTCCTTAATTAGCACTTTAAATACCATTTAATAAATGACTATAAACAAACGAAAACAGTATATATTTGGTAAAATCACAATTTTACGTACGCCCTCGATTGAGTTCTGGTACCTTCATTACTTGAATTTTATCTTAATACTCTAAATAACCTGTCCACTGTACAATCATGGGTGAGAATGTAAAGTTATATTTCTTGAAACATGACAACTTCTTCTAACAGCTAAGAAGAATTAAATACTTGACCACGGTGACTAGTCATACACAAGTAACTCGTCATAGGGATCCCTCCTCCTGGCCTTCTTTAATGCCGAGTGTATAAAGTCGACAGTAAACTATCAGCTCCAATAACGTGGACCCATAACCTACCAATACAAAACTCAAGAGACCGCTAATATAAAGCAATAAATATTTGCATGACTATAGTTATGCATTTCCAATATCGTCGTGAGCTTATAACTAGAATCGCTTTAATTGCTAAAAAATTAAAAACTAGATATGCACCGTCTAGTTAATGATTATAAGGTATCTGGCTCGATCTACCCATTTGCTATTGATGAATTATTTCCATCATCATGTAGACCTCCTACTATTTTGTGCTTTGAGTACCCTCCAAACTGGTATCGAGACACAAAGATTAAAGACTAAAGATTGACAGGCTGAATAAAAATCCAAAGGATCCAAAAACGACTAAGCCTTTGCCTGATACAGTTCCGGATCAAAGTGTTACGGAGATTGACTTTGAAAAATCATTGATCTAAAGCAAGAATCAGTCTAGAACGGCAAAGATACACTTTACAGTACTTTAAACAAATAAACTGATATTGCCTCTAGTCAAGCTAGCCTTCTTCAGAGTAACGTAATTTCTTAAAGAAAACTTCAATCCTTGTGTTCCAAATCTACTGACATAAACTCTCCTAACATTCACGAATTTACACGACCCACAACTAAGTGTTAATATAAATCGTACGATTCATACCTGTAAAAACTTCTCCTTTCGATTGCAAAGTTCCTCCATTTTCTGTACTTTCTCCTCTAATTCCTAGAGAAAGAAAACAAAGTTACTAGCAAGGAAAACCGTAACATAGGATCTATCATGTAACAGTTCCAATTTAATTCGGCCAGGTTTACGAAATGTAAATCTCCAAGGGAAAAGGGTTAAGAAAAAGAAATATTGCAAATCTTACAAATCGTACATCAACGTCAAGAGGAGAAAAGAGCCAGGTATCCATTCTTCTCAAAGAATATGGACATTTTACTCACAATGGGCGGCCGAGGGTGGGAGCTAAGGTCCTGAACGTTGCCAATTTTCATGGATGCCATACACGTCTCCTTCCTTATATCAAAAGCTCTAGAATATTACACCATTTGATTCTGGAGAACATTGGCGGAGACAAAAATGTCAAAAGGCAGTTTACACAAACAAAAGCGGACGTCGTCCAAAATTGCTGAAGCTGGAGACACTCCAGAAAGGAAACTTCGTTTATTCATTTGACTATTATGGTTACATTTAACAGAGGGAGGGGTGGGCCCTGAAGACAATGAAGATTGTCCAGCAACTTTAATTGTTATCACTTAAATTGGGGGTTTTCGAGACCACTCTTACCAATCCCCTTCCCTGGGTCATGTGAAAATCACGAAACGCCTACATTTCGTTGAGGGCAAATCTTACATGTGGATAGCCTTTGCTCTCTAGTATCCGGCCAAGATAAAACGAATTATGTCAAGTCACTGTAGGGAAACGTAAAATCCCTGAATACAGCTTTATTTGACCTGACACATAAATTTACAAAGCATAGCAGCCCTAGTCGAAATAACAGGACAAGCTATTAAAGTACAGAGATTGCTTACAAACGAGTTATTAAATGCAAAAACATATGAGCTGTACTGGACATACCTTCTTTTCTGCATCTGTCTTCTCCCTTTCGGAAATGGCAGATATCATCATGTCTTTCCACTGTTTAACATTGTTGCCACAAGAACAGGTAGTTCTAGAGCGTGATACTTCGATCCCACTATCATAGTCTACACTTGAACTTTCTTCTGAACTCGAATCTAGGAGTAATAAATGAAAGTCACGTGAGTTATCATTATAAATGAGTCTATTGGTGAATAACGTGAGTTGGTGAAAGGTGGATTTCCTAAACCCTTGCTGCACGAGATAGTATCAAAGTGGTCTAGTGCCTTAGACAGTAGGTAAAAGGCCTTGCGTATATATGACGCATGGAGGATCAGAACTCATTTCAATCAAATCTAATAGTTTGCGACTGCATTGTAACGATACTTCACTTAGATACTGTTCCATGCACTCATCTGTAAAAAAAATCCGGCTGCATACTTCGCAAGGAATTAACAAGGAATAAAGGGACCCTAGGAAACTTGACAGCTCACAACTTCCAAGTGAGAATTCAAAACATAGCTCACTAATAAGAATAACGTTGCTGAATGGATTTCATCTGGAAATAGAAACGTTGATGCTGCTTTTATCTTCTTTAAAAAAACTCGAAGAAAACAGAATAAGTAAAAAATCACAGAAATGGTGCCTTTCTGGTACGCGAGTATCAGTGAACAGACTTGGTCACAATAATTAATACAAGTACACTCCGCTATTAACACAGGACGAGAAGAAGACGTTTGATTCAAATGGGAGCGACCAAAAATAATCTAGGTGTATTTTCTGCTCCCCCAAAAATCGCACCAAAGAATTGCGAATTGAAAGACCCTTAATTATACCAGTATGGAAAAAATGACGAGATCGCTGTTTGAATGTTATAATGTGCTTGCCTTGTTGAGGAATGTCAGACTTCATGTGTTGGCTAAAGACGTATTCTGTGCATCGATATATCAACAATCTGCCATCCATCGGATCAATGGCTGGCCCAGGTAAAGAACCGATTAAGTCTTAAATTTGCACACTATGAATAACCAATAAAAACACATTTTGTGTAGTTGCTGCCCTGTGGGGACAGAATGTAAACAACATGGTTTTGCTAGCCTCTCTCGAAAACGACCACACGCATGCTTATTAATATCTGGATCCTTGTTTGGACTCAATGTCACCTCGCATTGTAACTTTCAGCTTCAATATATTTACAAAGATTAACCGTAAGCAGTAACGAATTAGACGCCAAAAAGGAAACTATGTTTCAGACAACGTTTCGTCCTTAACTGACTTCTTCAGGTCTACTGGCAGTTTTATAGAAGAAACATTGTCTGAAACATAGTATGCTTTTTGGCGTATTAGTCTTTACTGCTTGTCGGTCCATTCATCACATTATCAGAGGTAACCGTTAGCAGTCAGACTTGACAATTTAAGAAATGTTTCTTCAACCAACTGCATAAAATGACAATCTTCGTGTTACATAATAAGCCCAGATTTCAAAAAAACAACCTAACAAAGACCTCCTTGAAAAAAGGTGCAGATAAGGCAAAGTACGAAATTATTAAACAAAGAAAACAAATACCAAACGTTAAGGGAATAGGAGCATCGTCATTGATCTGATGCAAAGTGGTTTCAATAATATCGTATGTGTTTATGTGATAATCGGCGAAAAAGAAGTAAAACACCGGCTACTTACCTTGTGTGTGATTCTCCGGTGTTGCACCAGCTATATAGTAAAAACAGGCAATATGCAAAATTCAATTTGGGAAATAATTTAAGATAAGAACTTACATTCACACAGCACAGAATTCACATAACATATTTTTGCAGAAACTCTCTTATTAGAGTACGCATCCCTTTCAAAGGTCATATTGTATTGTTGGTAATTTCAAGGCAAAGAGATATTTTAACAAAGTAGCTTGTTTCCAAGAGCGTGCAAGTTGCACGATTCTCAGTCCGCTCTTGGACTCTTAAACATATCTCATTCGCTATGGACTATCAGGCTTTCTCCCATCTTTAACTTAATTGTTTTTACTCACATATTCATCTGTAATTACAACAGCACTGTCAATTCTTCCGTGATAAGAAAATAAAACTTTACAGGTGTACGTTTTGAGAGTAAAAACTGGTTCCTTGCAGCGACATGCTAGTTGAGATGGGCCATGGGTTTGCATTAAAACAAAAAACTTTCATCTTATTAGCGAAGTAGCTCTTATACTATAAAGAAAAAAAAGAAAAAACAAGCCACTTTTGTATCGCTCTTGTCTTGAAAAGTTTCTTAACACCTGACAAATGGCAATTTGTCTGGTTTGGAACAAAGAACAATTATTCCTTCAGAACAACAGCTCCTTACTTCGGGCGTGAGGAAGGAAAGTAGTCACAAGGTTTCATCCCTGTAGCCCGCAAAACTAGGCTTACCGGCTACGTAAGAGTAACGTAGATCCGGAAATGCAGAATAGGTGTCTATGTTGAAATTTTGACAAATCCCAAACCCGGCTTTGATTGAATGACAAGTACTGTCTATAACGACTTTCAGTTGTGGCGCCCTAATGATGATTTCAAGAAACTTTGGTATAAATTGATAAGTAAAGATGTGAAAGTACAAGTGGCATTTTGAAAACCCGATCGATGGGAGACGGGTTCGCCTGAATTTATCTTAAGAAAGTGTCCGACACTATTGTTCTGTCAAAAACATGTTCCATAGTTACCAGAACTCATAGAAAACATGAAAATTTAATATACGAAATTTCAAAATCCGAAGTAACAACCTACAAATTTAGTAATATAGCCTTTTGGTGGAGTAACAGTAGGTAACACGGTTACAAGTAATCCTCTAGAGTCATTTATGTGGGGCACCGGGGTTAAGTGAACAATCAAAAGATAAAAAAAACCGTTAAATAACAAGGGGCGAGAGGCATCAATGAGCGGGGTAAATGGAATGCAAACTATATAAAAAAGATCGTATTAAAGGCTGGCAAAACATTTCCACTACTTTTCACCTTACAGAAGGGGAAGGAGGTCTGGCCATTGTAAGTTGGCTATTTAAATCAGTGTAATCCAACCAGGGCAAACTATGAATATTTTTAAAGATTAAGTACAGACGAACGCTACTCTTATTCCTCGTCAAATTTTAACTACTACTCCACACATTACTGATAATCGTCTAACAGATGGTCTTGACATCTCTACCTAGAATTGGATTCTGGTCGAGTATTACCCAAATGCCACTGGACACGATGCACTGTTGAAAATATTGGATATTTTTGTAATTTTGGTGCCAAATGTACTCCCTTAAGTATTATTGTTCGAACAATCAAGTGTTAATATTCCTTGTAAGAAATAGACAATGATAGTACTCACGCGAGTAATGCCTATTTCACATTCTTTAAGAAACGTGTTAGGTTTAACTAGACTAGACTGCTTCCCAACACTATCCAACAAGTTCGACATAAATCCAACATAAATCCAACATAAATCCGCAAAACAGTTCAAGGTCCAACATCCTGAAGATGGGAGAAGTACCTCTCGAAACGCAGCTTCGAAAAAAACTATGACTCAAAGACATAACACATATCTACCATCAATGGCATCAACGAAAAACGTCAGAATATTTACTAGACTAAATGTTATGAGAGACTGTCAGAAAGTTATGAAGTCGATGTACTGATTTCATCTTTGGTAGTTATAAACCTTCTTCACTGTGCTGAAACTCTCAACATAAAATCCCCAAAATAAAAAACTACTCCTGCTGTTTGCGTCATTCCGCTTTATACAGATATTCCAGATCCTATTTACACAACACGATTGACAAAGCTATATATCTAAAACATGATTCCGTACTTCATTGATGTACTTAACAAGTTGCTTCATCAGTGGTAAAAGAGGTGAACACCAGTGACCAATTTCATGAGATAATTTCAAGAGGGTAATCTTTCTTATATAAAATGTCACTAATTCCACCGAAATATTCTTATTTCACTGTTTCATGTATAAGTGGCTGATTGTTGTTGAGGGTACCTCTCTAAGAGTACCTGTTGATTGAAAAACAATTTCAGCGTATGAACTTACAACCTCAGAAGCGTATGTTATGGACTACAAAGACTTTAGAAAGCGAAGACATTGTTAAACAAATCATAAGTAAAATTGTTTTTCTCCCCTAAAGCAGCCTCTTGTAAAGAGTCACTGCATCTAACTCGTAAGAGCAAGACCAGAATTTGATATTCTGGTGCAATTCCCGGTTTACAACTTGAAAAATTTTTCAGCTATAATGCTACTATCAGTACCAAAAACTTTTAACATTAGAAAATGTGTCGTTATGACATCAATTCGGGAAATCTATTATTTGTAAGGAACCCATTTTATGGGAAAGTTCGGTATGTCTACATTTCCTTGTTTAAATGACATCAAACAAGAACACTGCTTCAAAAGAATGTAAAGACTTGAAAATGCGTTATAGGAATTTTAAGACAAAATGAATTACATACAGGCGTATTTTGAGAGTAACTCCTTTAACTTTCTGATTTCAGACTGTAACTGAGCTATATTTCCCGTGACATCTTCATTCACGACAGCCTAAAATGGACAAGAAACAGTAACAGTACAAATATACGGACTGACTCAGAAATTCATTGTCGTTGTACATGTTATGTACTGCCGTTACGAAGTGACGTTATAACCTGGTCATACAAAACGTGAACTGAGGCGCTACGCAACTTCAAGCGGATACGTTCCTTGCCTTCAGATTAAGAGGGTAAAGAGGGACAGGGCTCAAATCCCGGAAGGGCCATTGGTGACGTCGGGAAGAGCATCCGGTCTTGAAGTGCTCTATTTTTTAAAATTTATTTTCTTTTTGTGGCATATCCGAATCGAAAATAGCCAATTGCCCAGCCAGAGTGAGCCACGTCCTGGGGAGAGAACAAATTTACAGGGGTGGTCTCCCTTTGCCTTCTCCTACCGATGGTCTTTATATCGGGCTAAGCGGGATTCGAACCCTCAACCTCTGGCATGTCAGTCTGATTCAAGTCCTCTATGTTCCAGTAACAAGTCTCATGTACATGGGCACGGCGTAGCCCCTGTTGAGGGGAGTGCGTGGCGTTAAAACCGTTAAAAAATAAGTTCAGTAACGCCTGCACATGAAAAGGTTTGGTACAAGACAGTTTTCACCGTCAACGATGCCTAGCATTATCCGCTAAAACATCAATGACCATCATGGTACAGGAACTGTTCCGATATTCAATTAGTATCGTAACAGCGCTTTCTTGACCAAGGTCTATTAACATAACGTTGTGTTACAGTACCTCCTTTTCGGAATAAGACACATCAAAATGTACTAATGCTCACATTGGCTGTCATGTTTATGTGAGCACCAACATAGAGAAATCTAGAAAACTAAAGTCACTGTGGGTTATCACTGTAACCAGAAAAAATGCTACGAAAATCTATCCGCTGTCTCAAACGTATATATCTGAACTCTAAAGTAGCAGATATGGTAGCGAATTGGCCGAGTTCTCTAGTACAGAAATGCTCCGAAATTGCTTCTGAAAGCAATTCTAATATTAGAAAGAAAGCTCTTTGCTAAACGTTACTACGAGGTAAAGGATTTCTTCGATAACTAATGATGCTGACTTGCACTTCTATTTGTAATCTGTTGACAATAATTTACGGTATACAACACATGGAATTCACTTTCTTGTTATTTTTAACGACTCAGTATGCCCCATGGAGGCAGTAACTATCTCCTTGCATTTCATTATTGTCGATTTTACTTGTACTCCTGAGTAAAATACGTTACTCCAGTACATAATTTCTCTTACAAATAGCTCTCAAAAATCGTATTGATTTCCCCCCTGAATATGTTGCTCGCTGGAGGATGGGCCTGAGTCACTGGCACCTTTGTATATTTAGTGTTATTTGTCTCTCAGTCAAAACAGAGGACAGCAAATGTCTGACTCGCACAAGCGACTAAGACCTCGCATGACCAGGGCAGTTCCCTACGTTTACTAATAGCTGCTATTTAACAGCAAGGATTGTGCTTCTAGACAACGTCATCGGCACATGATCAGTTATCCTCTAATACAGTTAGATATGGTTGTTGCAAAGTTGCAATTGCAAAGGAACTTGAAGTGGTTCGACATGCTGTAAAACATAGCCATCCCCGGTGATCTCAGGCCAATCCCTATTGTCAGCAACAACTTCTGACCATGCGCACATGCTCCTTTTGATAACAAATTACGTAACTTAAATCTGTTCGCTGCATTGTAGAAGTTTTGGGGAAATCGCCAGCGAATCCTCACATCATGTTAGTTGTTTAAACAATCGGTTTACAGAAAACTCAAATATTTCTGGCAGAGAGGAAATGTTTTCCTTTCAAACAATACATCTCTAAAAGTCAAGTGTGACGCTGAGAAGCTTGAAGAAGGGGGAGGCGATTGGAGATGAGCATTGGGTAAGGTGTAACTACCGAGGGAGAGCGCTTAAAATCTTAATAATAATCAGTCTTCAGCAACGAGATTTTTTACTCCTCTAACTCCTAACAGAACTTGGCGAATTTAACAAGAACTTTAGAAAAAACACTTAATAAAGCTTCGAAGTTTCGTGGAATCTTTTTACAAGTCCTCGGATTTCTCACTGACTAAACAACTGTTTGCTTAGTTGTAACTGGATCTAGTCATTACAACGTTCTCACAAGTGCTGTGACGCTTAACTGTGACAGATCAACAAACTTGTTCCATACGGACACGAAATATTTGGACTGTAACCTGCTGTAAGGTTAGAAAAGGTCGAGGGTGGTATGCAGTAACTTCCTTCTGTTAGTTCAGTTGGAGACCAGAGGAAATGAACGAAGATTCGGTGTAGCTTCAGAGGCATTAGCTTAATCTCTCCGACAAATTACTAACTACAAACTGGAGCACTGTCTTGCGGAATCAAAAAATGACGTAATCCGTACCAAAATACAACACGGGAAATAAAGACAGGAGAAGTGCTTAAGGTTCTATTATCCCAGTAGTATAAGTTGTCGCTTTGTCTGAACAAGTGCCTCTCTGACCCTCTTGGAAGTACTACTCTCATATTAGTTTTATATGAGATTATCTCTTTATGAAATGACCTAGTTTAACAGTAACCATTGTAAAAATTTAAATCATATCTAAAATCAGGAAATTATGGAAGTAATTGCGCTCAAAGGATGCAAGAAAATCAGCTACCGTTGCGTTAGTACGGCAGCACATAAAAGAGAAATAACAAATAATAGGTGATCATATCGCCTTTTCTGCTCTCCCTTTCCTCCTCTTGCCTACCTAGAGGGAAAATAAAGGATCATCCAAGAAAACAGCCTCCACCCCCACCATGTTTCCAACATTTTGCAACTCGATACAAAACAGAAACAATTTGTGCAACATAATTCCAAAAAGAAAATAGGATCTGTTTATAATTCGGTAAACGCCACAAAAGAAATCAATTTAACTGTTGTGTAGCTGTTGCCACAAAGAATCAGACAAGTCGACGTTTCTCATAAATTTCTCCTCTGTTATGAAAACGTGATGTTCGAATCCCACTTTTAAAAGTTTCATATGTGACATTACCAGTGTGTATCCTCGGGATCACTTACTATTTACAACACCTTCAAACCCTACAACTGTTTCACTTCAGAACTGCCGTGCGAGGCATGTCAAATTTAACAGATCTGATGTCAAACAATCCGATCACAGATTACTCCCGCTGAGCAACGCCAGATCGTGGGAGTCACTAATGTGTTATTCATTTTGTTACAATCAGTTAATTCCTAGTGTAACTCAAGGCCTGTTGCATACATAGAACATGACGTAATAAACAATAGTTGGCCCACCTTGTTCCGAATCATCTTTGCTCGTCTTGCGAAGTTAAGAGTAGACAATGTTTCTCCGAAACATCTATTTAAGAAATGGAAAATTTAATGAGCGAATAATGGAAGCTCTCACCACGTAACTAGAAATAACACCTTCAAATAGTTTGTTGGTGGTACAAAACAATAAAACTGCACCAAATAGCGAAAACATTTCAGTACTGAAAAGCTTTTTTCATCAGACACTCCTCAGAGTACAAAATCGTCAGAATTGAGATACTAAGGAAGAAATCAATAAAACTTGTACAAAACTGTGTTTTGACAGTAGCCAATCAGAGGTCTAACTGTTAGATTGGTGCTAGGTCAGCTCAGGAGCTCAATTCTAACGATTTTGTACTCTGAGGAGTGTCGGACGAAAAAGCTTTTCATTACTAAAATATTTTCACTATTTCGTGCAGTTTCAATTAATACCTTCCGGTACAAACCCTCACAAAAATGACTTATTTTAAAACACTTGGCCGAGATTTTGGCGAAGATCTTTTCATATTTTCAACACATGAAGGGCCCAATGGCTAAACAACGTACTTGTGACTCTTGATGCTGTATAAACATACACAGTTACACATTCACAGACATTCTCGCATATACATTTGACAAGTTTACAAACGGGACCTGGTGAGAATTCTCAAACAGCGTCGAAAGAAGTTATTTTCTGAGGTTCACGAGGGTTAACAATCGTTTGTATTTAAATCGAAAATGCTTGCGCTCACATTATTCAGATTGTGCTCATTCGCAAAAATGTTACGAGGGGAAACTTTAAACCCGAAATAACTTTTCCACGGAATTTCCTGAACATTTAGCTGCTAAAAGTGGTCTAGGTTTAAACTAATTGGACTCAAAAGACAATAACAACGTGCCTGGTCATATCGTATTAAGGATTCAAACACGCCTTACTTTGCAGATGGGTGTATGTTCGCTATGATGTACGTTCTTGCGTTGCCTCCTAAGGAGTCCTGGAGGAAGAGAGGTAGTGTGAAGATTGAATTATATACAATAGCAGTGTATTACAAGTCGACGGAAAATAACTGATAGCAATAAGCATGACTCTTGACAAAGCTGCACACATCGCATTAAGCGACGGCACAATAATTTCATCCACGGTGCTTTTGCGTACACATAGGCATTCTACTAACTAGCTAGTTCTTATTCAGAAGAGGGGGAAAGGCAGAACTTGTCGGGGGAAATATTACTGTCTTCGACTTCCGTTAATCGATTCTAAATTCTGAGCACACGAAATCCAGCAAAAACAACAACTAGAAAATGGATTCGTCATTTGAAACACGAACATTCTTAGTCAGGCACAAAAGAAATAAATTACATGTAACATTACACGAATATGTCCACTGAAAACAGCTCCATTCGTGGGCGTGTGCCATCTTTCGGCTCAATACCTAGTATGATAAATTGCCTTCAAAGATTCGATTTCAACACACATCTATGGCTTCCATTATGGCTTTAAACGGTCTAAAAGTTTGACTTTCTTTTGTGTTAAAAATCCTTCCTTGTACAATAAATCAATAATGCTGGACACAAGAATATTTGAGTGCAATCGCGCACAACAACACGTACGAATCGGCTGTCTATGCGAAAGAAAGGGTGACGTCACAATGTTGAAAACGTTTGAATCATGACAAAACCCCTCAATTTTCATGTTCTCGTATTAGTAAGAAAGTCAATGGCAATAATTGAGAGTGATGCCCTTTCTTAACACCGAGATATCGGCTTTTGAAGTTTTAAATCTCTCTAAAAAACCTTATTATTTGATGCTGGATCCTAACAAAAGGATCCATGGAATATGAACACAGTTTTGAGTAGGGATTTTTCAGATTCAAATGCCTCTCGTTTAAACAATATATGCACTACAGGCCTGATATTTTGGAAAGCAGCCTATTCTAGGGTTGCCTTTAAATAATTGGGGTCAAATCGTTCTATTTCCAAAATTTTTGACTTGTGACGTCATCACTTTCTCTCCGCATGATACACTTGCGTAACATTCACACTCCGGAGAAAAGCGAACTTTGCAACTATATAGCAATTATTCGAGCATCCGAATCTAAAACATCCATAGGAATACGAGCTATTTTTCATTAACCATTCAATTACATAAAATGAGAGTCGTTATAAATCGCCTCTGAAAAATTGTAGAAGATAGCAGTGCTAGGCCAAATTCTTCGGTCAAAAAGCCTGTGGTTGCTGGAATTCTGGGTTACATTGAATAAAACGCAACTATCCAGACTTTTGGCTAATCCAAAAGCATTATCCAGGCCAACATTTCCAAGTTCCTAAGACAATCGCACATTTTAGTCTATTGTCAAACGGATGAAGCACTTACCCTTAAAATAAAAGTAAGTTTAGAATCTCTATAGTGTACGTGTCTCTGCTTGCCATGTGCTAAATCTACCAAAGCCATTATTACATTTCCAAGGGCTGACAATGATTTATTGATATTGGCAGCCTCTTTCAGTCTTAAACCTTCTGTATGCGTGTCTTTCTGGCGCTCTGACCCCGCAAGATCAACTAAATGTAGTTGCGAAACTTTTATGTTTGCTATGCCTTCCTTCTTTTCTTTTGATTCTATTGTCACGGTAAAAACTGCATGAGATCGACTACTCTCGCGATTCATAGACGTTGCTGCAACTCTTCGATTCGTCCAACCTGCGGTAAGTACCTGTAAAAGGTTGATAGAAATGCTTAACGTTAGGACTGTCTAGAACCTAAACTTGAGCGCTTTTGCAAAGCGTCAACTTCTCCCAAACAACTCTCCACAATACGTAGATCTCTGGCGCATGGACAGAATCTAGAAATGATGTACTATCATCTAGGGCCACAATGCTTAGAATGTTTCCTCTATCTTCTACTTGAAACGTCGCCACTCCGCACGTGGTATAACGAATGCCCTTCAAGGGTCTAGGTAGAGAGCTCTCCGGGGAAGGGCATATAGATTACGCAAGTGACAGGCGTACGATAAGCGCACTCCATGCAACAAGCGCTAAAATTTTAGAATGATGATGCGAAACAACCTTCATTCATGTAATACCGACATCAACCTTGCAATTATGCATTATACTTCGATGTTCCATTATGATCAGATCTACTTATGCACTCTACTTAACACGTTCCCTTCCAATAGAGAATAGGATTTTTCACTGAAGAGGGCTGTGGGTTTTCATGAGCAGATCTGAAAACGAGTGCACCCTCTCGAATAGGAAGGCAAAAAAGGTCTTATCTTACGTGATGAAGCCTCTATACTTATTGATACTGTCAAGACTCATTCCTACAGTACAGCCAATTTACAAACTACACCTTTCGAGGAAGTCAAGTCTTCTGTCTACGTCATATTGTGCTGTTTCTACAGCAAAGACAAGCCAGCTTACCCTAACTAACGTATAGTTAAATAAGTCCGGTTATAAACATAGAAACAATTAAACTTGTGGTCGGCATTTAGGTGCAATAGTCCGACTTTCCCCACTCTCGTGCTCATCGCCCTTTATCATGAGGTAATCAGTAAGAGCGTGATATCAAACGGTTACGTTTCTAACCATGTTCTTTAAAAAGAAACCTATCATAATGACGTGACGTTCGACTGACTTTCAACATACAAAAATAGCTAATCACATCTCTACTTAAAGCATCAGATATCATAGACCCGCGGTAGAATCTTTAGCTCGTATTGTTGTTAAATGAGTCGACCACCAGCACTGTAAGTGTTAGGTATACAAAAGAACCTTGTTTGGTCCATTTAAAAAGATGTCTGTCAAGAACGAAGATACTTTGTCAGCCGAACCTAATTTTACCGTGTCACTTGTCATCAACTACAATGAAAGAACTAAACACTATTAGAAACTTCTATATAGTTTTCACATCTTCAATCTATCCAAATTCCAACATTGGTGACCTTCATACATGGAAAATCGTACCTACTTCAAGTGCAGAAAGGCTGTAGGCGGAAGTGTGTCTTAAGAATTAGCAAATGCGATAAAACCAATTATGAAGAAATAGAAGACAAACAGAATGATAAGTGTTAGGTTGGAGAAACGAAATTAATCGAACCCCACTTGTTTAACGCGCACTGTGCTTAAGCACAGAACCCTAGATGGAGCTCACTTGCGAGAAAAAGCTAGTAACTGTACAGCGTTTGCAAAACTTGGAAAAGAGCGTATATTCAATTTTGTTTTTGCTTGATTGTAGTTAGTCACTCGCAATAAAAAAGTACTTTACGGCGTCACCGATAGTTTTTATGCTACCTAAAAAGCACAAAGAAACCTGGTAACGGGTAAACCTTTTGAAGTGTTAGTCTGCCGCTCGTTTTTGTTAAACTGGGTACCAAGGGTTTCAAATCATTGCTATCAAATCAATCTGGTTCTTACAAACAACCATGTTTCAGTAGGATGGAACGAGACATTGACGTATTTGCTAGGTAACTTAAACGGGTGAATGACAAACGGGCATAAGCCAGTCAGGTATAGTGGTTGCTTTCCACGTGATCATGGAGGAAACATGCACACATTATTCGCACATTCTTATTGGAAACTTAACTGAAACTGCAGGTTATATTTCTCACTGATCAGTCCATCTCATCACTTCTTAATTTATCAAACGTAATTTCAGTCACACTTACCTCGTGTGCATCTTTTGCACATGCTATGTCCACCTCTTTAAGACCTTTTACGAAAACACCTTTCTTGATGTCTTCTCTTAACTGTAGGCCGGCTGAAGCAGCATCCAACAGGTCATAGATTTGTTCATTGTAAATCTCCAGAAATGAGCATCGGCAAAGGAATTCCACTTTGTTGCCATGCTAAAAAATTACAGGACATTACGTCATAGATATGTTAAAGGTTGTTAAAGGTCGTTAATCATTACGTAAGAAACATCACATGAAAAGTAAGTGGTACTACAAAATGTGTAATCATTGATGCAAGGTTATTGTACTAGCATCCCCAAGAGGAAAACGTTGGTTGTTTTTCAGTTTACATAAAACTATTTCACGATTCTACTCACTAAGTCAACACCGGTCGTTTCACGCAAACATTACACGATGTACAAGACCTAAATCCCTTACCCGACCGACAGAACCTGCATTATTTGGGAGGAAAAAAATTGGGCTAAGAAAAGCAGCGATTGCATCATGGATCTATAACGCGCTTAATATACGGTTCTTCGGCTTTGAATTTAATGCTTTTACGACGCATTTATGCATTTTGCCCATAAGATAGAAAAGAGAGCAGAGGAGTGCCTACAGATAGTTGAATGGTTAATGAAGTAAATACGGTAACGGAGATTCCTTTCTATTACAAGACTATACTCGATCACTTGGTGGCTAATACCCGTTGGCTGATTACTCAAGAGTTAAATATAAATATTTCCAAAAGCTTTCCGACCCAACTAAGTTCAAACGCATTCAAAATGGCAGATTGCGAGAATGACAACTGTTTCAATAGACATCAACCGTCTTTTACCTCGGCTACTAATACGTTTACGCACACAGTATAAAAGTTCTCAAACCGTACCTTTTCTTGCTCTCTATTTATAAGACTAAAAAGGTACTCGAATCCTCTTGGAATGACCCCTTTCCTGTCATGCGCAAAATTATCAGAATCATCCGGGGGTCCTGCAAAGAGAGGATTGTATCACGTTAAATCGGGAAAAAGTCTTGGTGAATGTGGTAGGGGCGAAAAAGAAAAACCGTGATTTATCAACGGTGATTATGAGTATTAGTGGAGACACCGAAAATAATTAGAACTAAAGATACCCTGCAAAATTACCCTAACGAAACGATATTTCGGCTTGAGTTCGCACTAACACGCAAAACAAGAACAACATTTCGTAAACATGAAAATTGATATTCTCTTTCTTTTCCAGATAAGAAATACATCACCTAACCTCAGAGTACTCGCATCAGTATGTCCACTGGCATCGTTGTGCTTCCTGAGCCCACATGTCAACATTGAGAAAATTAAGTTATGAGACACGACTAGCCCATGTCAACAATGTCATATCACTACGTATGTCATAAGATAATAACGTTGATAATTCCTGCGCTTTTGTCGACGGATCCCCAACACCTGAAATACTTTTTCCTGACAAACTACTGAAGCAGAACAACATAACGTTCACAGAAACTGTGAGAAAAGTTGTGGGAAACCTTCGATTTGCACGTACTTGTATCAAATGCCGTGCGGACCACCATTGTTGCCAAGACGCAGATTGGCGCGAAAGAGATTTCCCTCCGCCAGCCTTAAAAGTATAGATTGGCTGACCTATCTGTGACCACCTAACCTATGACGCTGCTCCCTACTAAAAAGTCTCCAACCTCTTTGACATTTAAGATATTATTATAAGGTTGCGCGTATTTAGGACAGGCATTGATGAGATAAAAAGGTATATATCATTTTTAAATACTGCCATGCATTGGAATTTACGACGTGTCAATTCTTTTATTTAAAGCAAACTAGGAGTTTAGCCTAACTCCTTTCAGTCACATAGCCCATACGCTTAGTTTCTCGCGCCATGTTGTTGCTTAGTGAAAGCTAATTAAATGTTATCTCTTCCTTCCTTTTTAAGTCACGAGTAGCATTTAAAGAACCTCGTTTTTGTCTTGCAGAGTCAATCAAGTCTAAAAAGCTCAAATAATTCCTGCCAAAAGATTAACAAACAGTCCGCAGTTCTCTCCGAAGAGAAAGAAGGAAGGAGCCAATGTAAGCAAGTCCTTTATCACCATGGTTAGTTGTCATTTGTCTTGCATTCATAGGTAAACAAGTACATAAAATTTCTATTGAAGATATCCGGTACTTACCCATCATGGTGAACGTCTTCCCCGATCCTGTTTGGCCGCTAGTGAAAAATTTATACAGAGGTAGAATTAAACACTTAGATTACATTGGGCAAATGGCGTCCAACCCCAGCAGCTGGGAAATGAAGACGTTAAACCGTGCAGTAAGTAGTAAGTAAATAATACAATATGTAACGTAGTGATGTATTCTCATTCCATAATATAACACTTTCTATTTTCACAGACTTAACTTGCACTAAAAGTGACCATAAAATAACCGGAAATGATCAGCTGCATTGCCGGTAAATATTATTATCATATGAGGATATTGTGCGTTACCTATCCATTAGTAAGTATCTGTTTTGGGACGATTTTTTTGTTGAAATGCTTAATAACATACTACAATCTGGACAAACTTGACATTTGTTTAACGACTATTATACCAAGCGTGGAGCGTGTGGCCGTGTGGTCTAAAAGCTTGCTTTGAAAACCACCGACCCGGGTTCGATTCCAGCGCTGGGAAGCT
>JAAAKL020000641.1:4461-38789 GCA_010016065.2 Carybdea cf. marsupialis auct. non (Linnaeus, 1758)
CAATGCTCAATGCTCAATGCTCAATGCTCAATGCTCAATGCTCAATGCTCAATGCTCAATGCTCAATGCTCAATGCTCAATGCTAAATGCTCTTCGCTTGATGCTCTTTGTTATATGATCTTGATCTATGCTCTTTGCTATATGGTCTTGATCTATGCTCTTAGCTAGCAACCAATCAAATAATTGAATGCTTTTTGAAAGAGTTAACCAAAATGTTATTTTATTTTATTTTGACTGATTTTGAATTTTTATGGTTCAATTCTATTCATTTATCGATACATCTAAACATAAGTATTAGTATTAGTAGTGCATTATTAATACAAGCACTGATTATGGGCACTCTTTTTCTTTACTTTGTTAATCTTCATCACAGTTATGTGTACACTTTCAACAACATTTCGTATCAGAGGGATCCGTGTGGTCTTTGGACAGAACTACGTCACAGCCTCTGCAAATTCGTATAACAGCTACAAGGTTCAGTTCTTCAAGGCATTCCAAGGTAAAAAAAACTCAAACTATTTGAGATTCTTGTGGTTTACGCAAGCTCTAAGCGATTATTATTGGTTTCAACTAAATCTTTCAGTTGTCCATTGGTTTTTCATTATTGACTCATTATTTTAAAATTGTGTATTGGTGGTCGAAGAATCGAACTATTTTTGATTAGCTTTACGTACCTCTGTCTGATCATCACTTTCTGATAATTATTAGTACTATCAAAAGATGAGCGTGTTGCTTACCATGTACGTAGCCTGCTTTTTGTGAAAGCATATTTGGTTTACCAAGGTTCAATTTGTCAAGATTGTAAAGGATGTCTGTCACATTGACTTTTAAGGAACGATCACATAACTGCTGCAGACGTTTCAATGGTTGTTAAAGTAAGGCACTGGTTCAAATCGTTCAGATCTGTCATTTCTATTATATTATATTTAGTGTTCATATCCTTATCTTATTGCTCTGGCCTCAATCAAAACATTCTAATGCCCTTTATACACTTTCTTACAAAATGAATTATTAATCTTTGAAGATGCAACAGTCAATTGGCAACTAGATGACACGTTTTGGGTACCAGCTCAACTCTCAATTCAGTAACCACTAGCACTTTAGATATGTCAAGTTAATTTGTTTTCACCAAGCTGCCAATATCATGTATATTTTTAATACGTTTTTAAAGTAAAAATGAATTCAAAGGAAAAGAGTAACAGAGGTCTACTTAGCAATCCGTTTAATGACGCGAAGTTGGCATTTGCAGTTTTCCTTGTCATAGTTTTGTTAGATAACGATACGTCATCAAATTCTATTGAGAGACGCTATTACGTAAGTAAAAAACCAGATCACCTCTGTTTTTGCCTAGTAATCACGTAACTTCTTACGTAATATATTTTTTATTTCTACTTTTATTGCTTTATTTCTTGAAAATACACAATTAGGTTGAATGCAACGGGACCTCCGCTAGGCTATCAGCATTTACCGTTTTTTCTTTTTTGGCCATATGGCATGTAAGTTTTAAGTCGGACATATAAAGGCAATAAAGGCGGGTGGAAAGATAGTAACCAACAAGGCAAGGACGACTGAAAGCCATATGAGTAGGTAGCACTATCGAATGGACAGGGATGATCGTGTAATTTGCTTTGTGGAATGCTCTCTATTACAGTGGGGTCATATTTCTTTAACCATTAATCTATTCTCCAGTTACTCTTTTAAATATCAAATTGTTTATGAAAGATTTAGTTTAACTGCATAATAATTCTGTTTCATGCAACAAAATGGTTATATTGTACGGATGCTAGTCTGCAGTGTTTATAGATACGTCTGCTGTGTAACACCATTGTAATTTTAAGTACAAAATGTTTTACAATTGTCATTAACTGTTAAAAGAAGATGAAATGCAATTAGGTATACTGTTGAAAGTGTACAACCAAAATTTATACATATGTAAACTGTTTTGCTTTTCAGTTTTACTAATCTAGCTTTACTGTCATCGTGAATCAGAGAATAATATCTGAATGATATTTTAAACCAGCAGATAGGAAGCATGACACTACATTATAGCAAACATCTGTATGGATACAGTACCAAATTAAACGGATTTATTATTATGTTGTTATTATATTTCTTCCCCATTGTCACAGTAGGGCCCCAATGCAGGAATTCTGAAGAGGGACGTGTCCTTTATTACTTTGGCCATACATACAAAGTAGAGAACATAACCCCTATATGTACTTGTCTATCAACCTATGAAACTTTATCCAAACTATCCCTCTAGAAATCATGATGCACTGAGCATACAATAAGAAAACTAAATTTTGTTTCCTCTTTTTTGATCATCATCATACCAAATTTACTAAACTGAGTCTCTTCCTACCCACTAACCCTTTCAACTTGTTGCGAGGGCAACGCAGAGCGCGTATTCTTTTATTCCAAAAAGTTTTTCAGCTACGATACCACATATGGTTGTCGTATCGTCTTTTCAGTTAGTCATTTTGTCACTGGACTTCAATTCAGTTCTTCGAGACAGATAAATACTTTTTGTAAAACGATTTTTAGAATTTTTATTTATACGACTATCAGTACCATGTCATTATTAGTTCCCTACTCACATTACCATGCATACGCATTTTAACTCTACATCAATATCAAATAAATGATAAAAGCTTATATTCACCGATGGACAGTTATGTTTATCTTGCTTCCTTGCCATTAATTAAAATATATTGATGAAGTTACTATATACAAGGACTATACACACAAAATTTTACATGATGTAATTAATTATTTACAATGTTATGGATGATTTAATGATTATGCAGCAATAAGCTATTTAACAGTAAATAATCTGAGAAACTAAAATGTAATCTCACAGCCATGCTCGGAATGTTTATTGATATTAGAACCTAATTTTCATAATTATTGTAATCAACGTATTCGGCCTTCGTTTATGTAAGTTTTGGCTAAAATCAAATCTCATTGTTTGTAAATTAAAGTAATCTATAATCTTTACAAAAGCTTGATACCACCGTAATCATCTTGGATTCTTTTTCGTTCTCAGTAAATCCTTCAAAAGGGTTGAGGATAAACTCTCGATTCTCGAAACTTTGACATAACATTCCAGTTGTCTCAAATACAAGACTAAAGCCACGTTACATGGGAAGTAGCAAGTTGCAATAGTCTGTAAATCTACGGCTGGTTCTAAGCAGAGTAAACAAACTGATTAGGACAAAGTACGCTCAAGGACCATGTTTTAACTTACCCTGGTTGTCACTTTTACTGAAATAACCAGTTATTGCCTCCCCATTCCCACTCCAAACAAATCCAATAAATATATATATCGGTACTCAGATGTACTTCACATATTCCCCGTTTTACTTTACAAAAACAAGACAAAGAGGTATGAAAATTAGCTTCCATACCACTAAATATAGAAAAGATTTATTGCTCTATTAATCATCTATGGACGTGATCCACAATCTATTTCTTCTCGTAGACCCCTTTTGTGCTACAGTTGTTCTGCTTCTCTCCTTATTCTGTCTGGAAGCATGATCTCCCTACCACACTCAACCCCTTAATGCCTCCTTTCCACAATGGATCCTCAAAAAAATAATAGTTAATATGTATATCTTGCTTTACATTTTCCTCTCCAAATTCATAATAAAGAATGAATTGCTTCAGGATCAGTCTCCTTTTGCAGTTTTATGTTCAATAATTGATTTCAAGCCACCTCAAGCAAGTTTGAACTAGAGGGTGTGGCTTGAGATTTTCCCAAACAACTTTAACCCCTCCGCAACTCAGATTCTAGTTTATTTGCCCCCTAAATATTAGCACTACACCTCTAAATAGCAACATTAAAAAGGGAATATACTAGCAAAGTAGTATCCGTTGTATAATTTTTTAAAAGATGTAGGGTCGTTAGAGTCAAACAAACAGGAAGGAGGGTAACAATTTTTATTAAAGTGCCCTTGTTGTAAATGAATGTTGAAATCTGAAAAACGTTATCGCTTCTTCTTCCTAACAGGCCTTTGCATTTCTGTTTGGATTCCAATTTACTTTAGACCGATTACAATAACTTATGACTTTTATTTGAATCTGTCAACGTTTCAACCTTTGGTATAATGGATTCAAGATAATATATTGTAATGAAAATATATCACAATTATAGATTTTAAGTACTATAGAAATATTTTCACCCTGCTTTTATTCGATGGAGAAACGATATGCATATCTCACATGGACGTGCAAAATGATTCATACAAACAGGGAATGGTAAAATACATCCATTTTAGATTTTTGGTATCTTTAAATAAGTAACTGAATGCATTTTGATCGTCTATTCCGCATAAAATTTGACTTAAATAATTCTTAGCTATCTCAACATAGCATAAAGCTCCTACTGTCGTCACAACGGTATTTCTGAGTGAATCATTGTTTTCTCACTTTCCCACCACCGGCTACTACTTGTAAGAACAAACGCTCATTCCGAAAACTAAGTTTTCGTTACACTGACAATAGTTTATTGCTTTCAAAATCGAAGTATTGCTTTCTTAAATGAACGAAAAGAAACTACAGAATTGTAGATAATGGGAAAAACAACCCGCTCATTTGTTAACTTGCCAGTTTGATCGAATTGATAAAAATAATAATTTTTAAGATGCACGCACCACCTACTTGCGTGATAAGATCATCTGGCATCTAGACATTCGTTCACTAAATCATGTTTTTTTATGGATTATGTTCGCGTTTTGCATTAATCTTAATTACCAACAGCACATGTTAAGCATAGTCGTAAACAACAGAATGAAATGTCCAAAATAGTGTCATTGTTTGAGACTATTAACTATGTCTTGAATGACATAATCCGTTTTGGTATTGACGTTTGCTTCTCCTAACTACTACTGAGTACTAAAACCCATATGAAATCTTTATCGAGTGAGCGTCATAAACTCAAACATTATGTGATAAAAGATTTCCAGTCATTTCACTAACTCCACCCGCCCCCCATACACCACGGTTGGGTAAAGATTTTTTAACAACTGATAAATTATCTCTGGTAATCAAGGACACTAACATTTCATTTTCAATTTTGATGTAATTATATATTTATACAGTCACTGAAGATGTGAGAAGCGATAAAGATTTTGGAGGGCTTCCAATTCGCAACCAGTATTTTGGTGTGCACGTACTTGCTAGCTTACTTACTAGCAATAACCCCTCCATGAAAATCCCTCGAGGTGCGTTCAAAGTCAACACCTTTACTTGCGTACATGTCTTGAGGTACTGCAGCTGATCCCTGTTTTTTATGCAACCGATGAAGAGTATGGTAAATTTACCATGAACTGTTTTGCAATCGTTTCAAGTCTTACAAAATGGCCATTCCGGACTTGCATGTAAGAGATTAGATACCAATGTCCGTTTTGTAAAGTCAGTACTGTTGACACGATGCAGTGTAGTACTTAATAGCGATCTCGTTTACATGGCAGTAGATCTCCCTCCATTATTATTTATTCTAAGGTAAATTAAAATCCAAGGTATGATGTCAGTTAACTTGGTGTGCATTTGGTATATCTGATGTATATCAGTGGTAAGTCATAAATTAACCTCAGAGTCAATCTCTGCTTTCACTGGGTATGCGGTGGGAAAGTGTGACGTCATGATTTTAACATTTTTGAATTAGGGGGAAAAACTCAATTTTCATGTTACCCTATTAGTGAGAACGTCAATGGCCAAAATTGAGAGGGGATGCCATTTCCCAACAAGTAGATATCAGGTTTCAAAGTTTTGAATCTCTCTAACAAAACCCTATTGTTTATTGCTGGTTTTTAACTTAAGGAACCAAGGAATTTCAACTGAGTTTTGACCAGAGATTTCTGAGTTTTAAACGCATCTAGTTTCCCCACTATATACACTACAGGTCTGGTATTTTGGGAAGCAGCCTATTCCAAGCTTGCCTTTCGATATCTGAAGTCAGATTGTACTATTTCTAAAACTTTTGATTTGTGACGTCGTCACTTTCCCTCCGCATTAGGGATGTAACATAATTTTATATCTACTTTGTATTAAATTGCTTTATTCTGATGAAGGATAAAAAGGGAGCCTTAAGCTAGAGAATCAACCAAAGCCACTTTCACATCAATTCTATTACTGACCGCAATATTATAATGATGACCTTGTTTTCGTTATGTATCAAGTCAATCTACTTGCCTTAAAACCTTACCATGATAGTAATTTCTCTTGCCAATCCTCTTGAAGTACGGAAAACAGTAAACATTATTATTCTTTGTTTAATTAAATTGTCTTAAAGCCATGTTCATTGGTAATAGTAGGCAGATTGAATCACAACAAAGCTAGGTTTTACTCACAAAACCTAAAGAAAGAGCATTTAACACGGTCGATTTTCCTCTGCGGATATGACTTTGAAAATAGTGTTAAACGTTAGAAAATAAATAGCATGCTACATATAGACGTTTCAGTCCAGCATCTCGTTAATGCAGCAGTCTAGTAACAAAGTAATGTATCGATTGCCATGGCACGTTCATAACGTTGCTATTAAAGTGCTATTAGTCACTTGATAATCTGCTCCAAGCAGTAGAAGAAGGGCCGTTTCTCTGGGTAAAAAATATTACTAAAGTTAAAAAGTTTTCCTTAGGAAGGAAAATGTACTCCTATTTTTATTTATGTGGTAAAGCTCTTGGGGTCTTAGCAGTTATATCTCCTATCTGCTACTATTAGCCAAGTGAAACAATTCAATGGATGCACATAAGGATAAATAATTAGGAAATTGCTAATAGCTACAAGAAAAACTTGAAAATGCCAGCTAAGTTTGACGTTGCTCAAATCTTGGACGGTTACAGCTCATAATTAGCTTGACATAAAAAGTGCTTAATTGTGCATCACTAACATAGCCCATTTATAAGTGGCATAAAAATCCTATTTTGATACAGGAAATCAACTTGAAAGCTGATTGTGTTTATTTCAACATGCAATTCTTTCTTACTTAATAGCAACACCTAAGGCAGAGAAACTAGAAAGAACAAGAATGTAGATTTATTGGATGACAACATGAAAGCTTGCGTTCTATGTCAGAAACCATCAAACTGTAGAGGTACATTAGATAATAAGCCATTCAGCAATATATATTACTTAATTGCGTTGTCATTGTTGGTTTGTAATTTGTGTATTACCTCTACCGTTGCAATAAACAGAAACTTGTATGAGAACTTGGGTACTTAATTAAATGAAGAAACGGAACGAACGTTGGCTTTGAAACCGATTTTCTCGTTTCATCCATGGCGTTGCTATATTTTGCAAATCTAACGAGATTACTAATTTCATTTCAACCCCAAGAGGAGTGTCACATCAACATCATCGATAAAGTTCTGTAGTTTATGAAATACTCTAACTTTTAAAACTTATTTGTTCAAAACTGCTCGTAATCCGCTCAAAATATGTGCAAGATTAGTTTGGGGACTAACTTATTTTACAGTCCAAGAGGATTATCAAACTGCCTTATCAAAACACAGTATAGCAACCAACTAAAGTGTACTGGGAAATTGGTACTTTTCAAACCTAATTCCAAGGAAATGCCCGGAACAACTATTTTCCCCATTTAGTGAAATAGGAAAAGTGATTTTTATAATTACTTATCGGTCCATCATGTTTTTTGCTTTGCAATTCCAAATCTTGCTTGATCTCTTTAACAACGGTTTTTCGAATTCTCACGTTGAGTAGTATCACAAAAGAGCTTGAGAAAACTTATTCCCAACAAGAAGAAAGCTATGTTACCCTTCAGAGTTTTAATGAATTTTTTATGGTTCTCCAGCTGATGAGTAGAAATTTTATCAAGTTCTTTAATTTAAGGAAAAACAAATGAATGTCGATAGTTGTTCCTAGAGAGGTACAATAAAATGACTTTATGATTTTACTGAGATTATCACTTTACTTATCTCTACCGAAGCTCGAATCCTGTTCATATCATCAATCGGCTTGGACCTTTACAGTTTGCCCGGCATTTCAGAATCAAATAATTCTTTTATGAATAAAGATCTTTGATATTTGCTTTCTGATTCCTACCATTTCTATCAACATAGTTTTTAATCCAAAGATTGTGTCTCATCATCGCAGCAGCTCTTCAACATTTTCATCAGAAAAACAAATCTGTTTTTTCTCACTGCATGAGCTTAACCAGCAGTAGAAGCAGTTTGTTTTAAGATAAAATCATATAAACTAAAAAAGCGATTACTGCTTATCAACGATGTATGCATCAAAGGAAATAAATTCCGTGTTATAGTACTGCTTACAGACATAAATAGTTTAATATTAACTAGGAAACAATATCCACAATTAATAACGCTCATAGCAACTTTTTATCAATCAACCATCGCCAGCTAGGTTTTTGTTTTTTTTATCAATCCAAAATCATACTTCAACTTACGCTCCTCTTAGAATATTTACTCAATAAATTAATGAAATAAATGGTATCCATACCTCGACAAGGAGGATGAAAAGACATAAATTGCTGTAATGTCACTGTAGTGTCCCTACACTAAACGTAGTATCGAATAGCTCAGCATGATATAATATAGCTCAAATTATTTTCATGTTGTATGAATTACTGCAAGTAACATATTATTGCATCGTATAATATGAAATAATAGATAATATATTACAGGATGATATAGTATGCGATAACTAAGGATAAAAAATTAAAGTTTAGTAAAGGGAAGAATGATATTATGTATTCAAATTAAGAAGTGGTTGGCCTGATGTCTAAACCAAGAAATGATAGCATCCAGTATGCATAGAAGGAACACAAAGATGGAATTCAGGTCTCGGGCTGCAGATTTTGATTTATACGATTTTTCTAGCTGGTAGTGACATTTGTTGCTATTTGACACCGTTAAATATATCGGTGTTACGGATCCCTGTGTTTCCCTGCTAACCACGTAAATTTCGACCAAAACAAACTGGTGTTCTCAAGGTCTATTTCTTGTTAGCACTACATTTATTCGTCTTCCATTATCAGGGACGCTATTTTTTAAGAGCCATTTTCAAGTTGTTTGATCGATGCTGTCTTGACATCAATTAATCGTGGCTGATTTAGAAGAAATGTCTCTCGAGGAGCTCCGTCTGTGGAGTGTTGAAGCGTCAAAGCCGTACCTCCCTGTGCAGAAGCAGTTAATCGATGGAACTGTGAAAGAAGCTTCCTACTCCTATTTTGGTCGAAATTTTGGGAAACAGAGGGAGAAAAAAGATCTGAATGTTCTAACTGTGAATCGGTGTATTACAATAATACAACACTGAGAGAAATACACTATCTTAACACAGAGACGTTCAGAGACTGATATATTGTATATAAGTAATTTCTTGACGACAAATTCAAATGTAACCAAACTTGTACACGATGTGGCCGTAAAAACAAACATAGGGTCATAATTGCCATTGACAATAAGATACTTTCCAGTTCACTAATCTCTATTTCGACCCTTTTTTATCGAGGGGCTGCGTAAGAACGGTCAATTCTAACACGGCCAGTCAGTAGAGATTTGCTAGAGCATTAATAACAGTACCTGATTATTTAACAAAAACGTTTACAGCTTGTTCTGTCGAAAAATGCCAAATCACGTCTTTAACGTGCGAGCTTAATAGCGACATATGAACCTCCAGTGATTTTTGTAGAAATAGGAAAACTCTAAAGAATGTACAAACACGTGCGTGTTTACAAAAATATAATTTTGTTTCGGTTTGTTAAAGGGTTTATCACGTTGTACAATGTAAGAAAATGATTTAAATGCATAAAGAAAACTAAAATTAAACGTCACCAAAGGCTTCTTGCTAGAACGTCTTTGTTTTGTTTTCTCTGTTTCTCTAATTCTTATACCCATTTAATTTCAAAAGTTGGTGAACATGTAGTATAAAACACACTTCCCCTATTTTTTTATTTTGGGTAACACATAAGATACCAAAATTACCTTGGCTGATTCTGGTGGATACATTTTCCTCATGTTTTAGTGGAGGATAAGTTATTTCAGTTTTTCTTGACTTGTAAACAGTCATTCAGTTATAAGACTTTGTTTTGCTATGAAGTGGTAATATTTCGCAAATAAAAACGTACGTTGATTCAAAACGTATGATAAATTATAAAAATTTGAATTATGCCATACCTTAAATAAGAACGCTACAAAGCAATACCTAATGATCAATATGCTCGTAATATTAAGACTTATTTATTAATGATAATGCAATAGGTTTACAAAACATTAAAAACACGTGGACCCTGGGTTTGAAATCCCGTTAGTTTAAGATTTTTTTTATTTCTCTAGTATCCATTCAAAACATATGATAAATTATAAAAATTTGAATCATGCCATACCTTAAATAAGAACGCTACAAAGCAATACCTAATGATCAATATGCTCGTAACATTAAGACTTATTAATGATAATGAAATAGGTTTGTTTAAAGTATACGTTGAAAAAACTAGCCTAACTAGTTACCAATGCCTTATAAGTTATGTTATATAGCCTTGCACCTTTAACACTGTAGTTACACTACGGGGTTTATATGAGATAATTTATCAACTGCACACTTGTAACTTATATGCACTTCTCTTGCTTAATACATGTTTATCTCAGCTCGGTAAGTTGTCTAATGATGTTCACTGGCAATATTCTTTTTACCCATTAAAAGTTGCATTGTTAAGATTTAAGAAAGGATTCAAAGACTTAAAAAAATAATTTTGTAAAAAGAAAAATTGTCATTATCACGTTTCTATACTACTTTAGCAACATTTTCAAAAGCATTGTTATTTTTTAGGCTTCAATCGTCCTCCTCTCTAAATGTCTTTAACGAGATGATATCAAGTCAATCCTAAAGAACGTCGAGTTGATATAGTGCATATGAGCTATATTTACACACTTTGATAGTTGTGGTGTACTACTACTCTTTCCATTTAGGAGCAGTAACGTGCCTCTGTACAGAATGTCTTGCTTTCGAATCCAGCAGTCTCCTATCTTTTACTAAATTCCAACATAACTTATGAATATATCATTATTGGTGAGAGGCAATTATAGATTCCCTGATTCAAGAAAAAACATACTTTTCAGGTAAGCTGAACCATTTTGAGCGTTAAAAACTAGTTCTAAAATATGTTACCTTTTGATTAAAGGGAACAGACGAATGGCATGTTTTAAACAATAGATGATACCCTAAGGGTAAATAGTTTCTTTAAATTCACTGCATAGTAATGCAAGCACTGGATCTAGTTTTAAAGCAACGACGCCCAAAGTATAATTACTAAAAAAATTATGTCTTTGTTCTTACAATACAAGTACAGCATCATGTTAACTAATACTTAAAAATATACATTCTCTTTTTTGGAAAAGGTTTATGACCATGTTTACTTGTTTGTATGTAATCAGATTTGCTCTTTCATTTCATGCTTCTCGTACTGTTAATCAAGTATTGTCTCTTTGGGAAACGTTCTTATTTCTTGTTTTCCATTTGGGTTGACATATTCTATATTCAATCTGCTTAGCATGGAAGGTAATTGGATTAATCGGTGTTTTTAGTGGTTTCCATCAATTACCTAGGTATTCTTCTCTATTCAACGTCTTTCAAACAGCAACGCTCTTCTAAAGACTGAGAGGTTAGCCTTAGGCGTATTAGAACACAGCTGGGCAGCTGGCTACGTCACTGCATTCCTTCGTAGAAATTGCAATAAGGGCTTCCAAAATTGATACCACATCAACATCTTCTTCTTGAGAGATCATCACTTCCAATAAATAGTTCTCAAATTGATCATTATGTGAAATATTGGCCCCATTTCAAATCCATGATCAAAATTTAACAGAAGCATTGAGTTGCGATGTTAAATGTCACATTTATTTCTCTTCTTTTCCAAAGTCAGCACAACACAATTTAGCAGATTAAAGATTCGAATTTTTTATTTTTCAACATCAAAAGAGAGGCCTAATACACTTTCACTTTTTCAGACATGATATCATATTTATCTTTGTAATTTATAGTTGTTCTTTGGATCATGGTATTAAATACGTTTTGCTACTTATTTAAGAATTGTATTTGCATGTAAGAACTCTCTTAAAGTTTGGAAGGGTAAATTTGTTGAACCTTACACGTACTTTTCAATTCAAATAGACGATAATCATATTATTTTGTTGTGGCATATTTTTGAAAAATGCTATACTAATATCTCTTGATGTATATAGTCTTGTTCCTTTCACTGCATTTGCAACGAGTATTTACTTAACCTTTTCTAGGAATATAAATATGTATCAAATGGTGATCGCCTTACGTAGTAAAATAATCTCTTGAATTCGTATAAATTACAAGATGCAACAACATTTTGAAGTGTTTTTTTAGCATTAAATAGACGTGAGAAGTCTACTTCTTCCCTCACCAGATCCAATTTATCCTATTCGGTGAAAGTGTTCTGATTAGCAAATATTTCATTCTCTTTCCAGGATAACAGTTTGATGACGTGGGCATACATACAGTGGTGCATTTAAGGTTCGAGCCAACTTTTGCAGTTACTAATAAGCTCCTAAAAGATGTATTTGGCATTCAGTAACTTGCCATTATGAGTTTATTTGCGTTTTTAAGTGTTTAAAGTCTGCTGCGGACACACCTCGTCTTTAATCTATTCCATAAGTAAAATAACGCCATCATCTATATGATTAGTAAAATAACATCGTCATCTATATGATTAGTAAATGATGTCAACATCTATATGATTAGTAAAATGACGTCATCATCTCTATAATTAGTAAATGATGTCAACATCTTGATGATTAGTAAAATGACGTCATCATCTCTATGATTAGTAAATGATGTCAACATCTATATAATTAGTAAAATGACGTCGTCATCTATATGATTAGTAAATAATGTCATCATCTCTATGATTAGTAAAATGACGTCATCATCAAGGGCCATGCCTCCCTTCTGAAAAAATTATTGACATGCCACTGCATACTGGCAGACATGAATTGTACCGTAGTAGTGTAAAAGTAACGAAGAAGGTATCATAAGAATGAGCACACACCGCATCTATGAGATCCTGTGGAAGTGTGTGACTCAATTTGAATAGTTTGTTAAGCTACAAATTTTTTTGTCTGTATAGCAGTAGTACCATAAATCAAGTCCATAGCATGATCATGCGAACAAAATGGTGAATAAAAATCCTAAATATCTTTCAATTGTGTTGTTGTATCGAATCGGCTATCGATCTTTTATTAGGTATTTGAGTTCGATTGCAGCTGTTAAAATGAGTTGCTAAGTGTAGTAGTGAAGAAAAAGTAGTTGAATTGGACGCAGCAAGCACTAAGTAAAGCAGGTTTTAGATAGGTAACAAAGTAGATGAGTACAGTTGGGAACAAATAAAGACGGGGCGAGCGACTAAAAACATGCTAAGATGATAATAAAGCAGTAGTGTTTGATGAATATTAAAAACCAAAAGAGGAGAAAATAAGTAAATGGGCTGGCTATTGGCAAAAAATAATCACACGAAACAAAAAATCTAGCATTCCATTAATTCAATTCGTTTCCTTGGTAATAATTTAGGTTATATCGTCCTTGGTTTCTCTCTCAGTTTTTGTCATTGCCTGGGTATACTTTCAGTTTCGAATAGTTCTTCTACCATCTCTTAATCGTAAACATCTGAATTGTTCCTTTTTATGCTGAGTACGATATCAACAAGTTCTGGCTCTTGTCGTTTCTATGTACTCTTTTATTTCCGCTCAAAATTTGTTCAAAATGTTTTGCTTTCAATTTTTAGATGTCGTAGATTTCTAGATGTCTGTGTTGACATTACCAATTTTGCATCCAATGGTTACCTCTGTTTGTTGATTATGATAGTAATTCTTTTATTCCTACTATTTTTTCAATACATTTCCTGAATAAATTGCAACTGCTTGTTAACATCCTTTCAAGAAGAACAGAACTGTATACATCAACTACATTGTTTCTGTGGAAATTTAGTAGCAATGCACGAGCGACATGACCATGGTAGACTACGTACTTTCTACGTACTTTCTACGTACTTTCTACGAACTTTCTACATACTTTCTACGTACTTTCTACGTACTTTCTACGTACTTTCTACGTACTTTCTACGTACTTTCTAAGACCAATTGGTTGAAATAAATTGCAAATATCACGAATCATTTTCCCCATATCATTGGGTCTTACTTGCTACTTGTCTTGCGCTCAACAAATTCTCTCTGTGATTGCGTCAGTCCCTTGCTGTAGTCATGGGGTACATTAAGGAGACTGGGAACTTTCATCCATGGATCTGCATAGTAGGGTCTGTTCGGTCTTGCAAAGAGCACGTTCTTGGTCTATACAGTGTTGCTGGAGCGGCAAATGTGTCCAATGAACCTCTTTCATTAACAAAATACATAATTTCTTACGGGTTTTGTCCCTTTTATCGTCAGGATATCATAGTTGTTGTATTGTCAGTTGCATGATCTTTGCGTCTCCATCTACTACTTACGAACTTTTACGAACTCCATTCAGCACCTGTTCGATTTTTGCATGTGCAATCAAAACTAATTCATCTTGAAATTTGAGATGGTATAAGTATTATGTTCAAGCAGGGAATGAAATAATAGTTACCACTGTAATTTCTTATTATCTAATAATTGATGGGAACTACTTAACAGCCTGAAGATTCTTATCTTTGCTTTGAAGTTCTTCATGAGAAAGCAGTTGTTGATATACTACAGATTATCATTACAAGCGTAAATAATTACAAAATTTTGTCTAAGCACAATGTGATCCCCACCCAACTCAAGTCAGCTTAATCAAATCGTGGTCGCTTCCTAATTGACCAACACTTTTGAACGTTTCAGAGTAAGAGTAAGACAGAGGAGAAGGCAGAGAGATGGCATCGAGGAGATACAAACTTATTGGTGGCTTCAAGTGGCGTAAGATCCTACATACTTGTGAAGAAGTATGTATGTAAATATGCCAGTAGTAACATGACAGACAGCAAGTAAATGAAAAAGTTTCAACGCCTTTTGGCCTCTGATACTAAGCGTTTTCCGAGAATTCAATTTCGATCTTCACTACTTTTTCCCCGAAGATTTGATGTTATCTCTGATAAAAAATATAAAAAGCGTTTTGCAAAATATATGACTTGAGTACTAGTTTTGCCTTTGTATTTTCTCTTAACAACTCTACGATCTATTTTCTCCAGTATTTGCGTCATCGGCTAATCGTGCACAATATGCTATTACAAAATTTTACACGAAACAGCAAAATTATTTTGTACTAAAGCACTCTTATTTGTCTGAACTTCCTAAGAGTACAAAATCTTTAGCATGAAACACGAAAAGGAGGGAATGAAAGTTATGTCCAGGTGTGTATTTCAATATCGCCAATTAGAACTTAGATTTCGTGATTCGTGTGGTTTTGAAAAACAAGACAACCGTTCCTTTGTAGACAGAATATGTTTGTCTTTTTGTGGGATTTTTTCCGCTAAATACTCAGTTCTAACTACGGACATTGATTGGTCAATGCCACATCTGTGTAGCTGCTCCGTGCAGCTTTAATGCTTTGGATTTTTGGATACAATTATAACTACATTTCAGAAAAGAAATTTCCCTTGTTTTTATAACTACCATGTCTTATTCACGTTTTGCTTTGATTGAAAAACCAGATCAAATAGGTTGCAGAGAAGTGCTTCGACCCTGTGAACGTACGCTCAGTTTATGCCAGTAAAAAAGGACTTCCACAAATCGCAGCATTGCACTATTCATTTTCTTTCCAGTTGTGTTCATATTTAGTACTTTGCTACCTTTTCAGTTACAAACCATCTTTTTGTTAATTAGTTCCGTAATGATGGAACTCATTGACTGCTTTATAGGGAACTTTCTTATGAAAATCAGATATACAATAAGTATACATTCACAACAACAGCCATCTGCTCAGAATGTTGTTAAATTAATCATGGCTGCCTCAGAAAAGTATGAACCTCGTTAGCAATCCAGAACCTCATCTTCAATTCTGAGCACTATCATAATACTAATGAAAAGGTGGTCACCGTTACAAAGGCAAGGGCTGAAATGGAATGACTGGCTACTAAGAAGGAGCAAAACCTAAGGAAGCTGCACGTACTATATTGCATAATTTGGCAAAACCACCCCAATTCCGAACTGTTCCTAGCAGCTCGGCAGTTGTGAGTTACATAAGATCTCTGGGTCTAGAAGAAAAAATTTGGGGATAGCTGCAGAAATGTAGCATGATAAACCATATTTAAAGATATTGTTGTGTTTCAAATCAAGTCTCCACAGTATACCGGGAAGGAAAACAGTTTTGTTTTGAAGCAATAATCCCTTTTTCATATATTCAAAAAGTACTGTTATCAAATTTACCTTGATCTTGGATTATCGCTGTCTAATTTACCGTTGTCTAATAAGTCATGTCAAAACTACGGAATGCCAGAGTCTACAGGATATTGGATGGAGAGAAATGGAAAACCAAATCGAACATTTTGTAGATTAATTGAAAACTGAAAATATATATTTCGCGTGCATTGTTGAGTGGGTAATTATTATGTACATAGCATCCCTTCAAATTATCATTAAATATGACGGTACGGAGGCCTTATTTCACTTCAAATTTAAGAAGGAAATTAAATAAATTTGCCATAGTTAATGACATGTAAAAGGAGTCATCACAGTTAAAGTATTTTAATGTTATGAAGCTATTTTTTTCATAAGAGGCATTGGATGTTATAATTGACACTTCCAGTCTATCTAACTTGCCTACAGCAAAAAACCATAAAACGACTGCGGTGTTGACAACCTGTGCATTTTAGTGAGTGAGTTGCAGATCAAGCAACAGCTTTTAGTATGCAATATTCATTGAACTTGATGTCCACTTTTACTTTTATTTATAGGATAGCGACTCTCTCTAAACATCTGACAGTCGATTTCCTATCGTGCAAACGGGGAAATCCAAGAAAAGGATACCATTTGGTTATATGATATACTATTGCATCGCACAACCATTTCGGCACTCTGCTATTGCTATTCTGAAGTGAAGAAACCTGATGTACAGACCAGTTTAAAAAAATCTAAGATTGTAAATATTAACAGAGGAATGAATATTCATGCGAATATTAAACAATATACTTAATGTTTACCTGAATAGGTATTGAAATGAAAGGGCTTCTTAGAAATGCGATGGTGTGTAAGACAGGTTGGTGGGATTATCAGATGAAAGGTTAGTTTCTATTAAAATGATTTTTTAAAAGCAATAAAAAAACAGTAATGAAAAATGCAGATCAGTTCGAACGAAAATCTAAGATTTTAAAAATGCACGGGGAATTAATATTCATGTCAATTTTTGAACG
This sequence comes from Carybdea cf. marsupialis auct. non (Linnaeus, 1758), assembly GCA_010016065.2. Taxonomy (NCBI): domain Eukaryota; kingdom Metazoa; phylum Cnidaria; class Cubozoa; order Carybdeida; family Carybdeidae; genus Carybdea; species Carybdea cf. marsupialis auct. non (Linnaeus, 1758). Next base: position 21,827 of record JAAAKL020000641.1, read on the forward strand.
ATAGACTAAAAATTGATGTTAACAAATATTATAAATAAATGGTACAGTTAAATATATGTTAAAATATCTAAAATTTTCATAATGTTGGGTAAAACTTTAACCTTTCGTATTAATTGTGGGTACATCCTTTCTAACGAGGAGTGCTTCAGCAATGTGTATTTCGACCGCGTTTGAAGAGCTTGTAATTTGTACAGTGTTATTGTCAGCCCAAGGTTGTGCGATTTTTTGTGCAGCCCTCTCTGAGAAACGGTAAGTCGGTTTTGAGAAAGTATAATTTTATTCCTTTCAATAAATTTCCATTCTTCTATGTTTTTATGATGATTATCAAAAATTCTTTGCTGTCTTACTCCGGAAAGCTAGTTTCAGTAGATTTAAATAATGGATTACCAGAATGGTTGCGCTGGTTATTTGAATTTGTTTTTAAATCAGCCACTTACAAAGATCATGTGTCATACTTGAAACTCCCAGATAGTGTTTTTAATACATTCCTTGTTATTTAAGTGTATCTTTTTAAACATTTGTAAAGATTTTAATATCAAATTCTTGCACAATACGTCGTATGTCCTGTACTCTGAGATTTCTAATCAGTACGTGCACAATGTCCCTCTATTTTCTCACTAAAGCAGCGATACATCTGCTTTAAAACTGTCGTGTCCAATATTAATCAAGTTAAGAGGTTACTTATCTGCAAAGAAAGCGAAAACAAAAGCGAACATTAACTTAACGATGACAGTAGAAATTGAAAGCTTTGGTGGATCCAATATATTCTGACCATAGAAATTACTCGTTTTCTACCCAATGAATAAAATTTGAGACTCGAACAATCTCAAGATATTGGAACGGAACAGTGACATAAATTGTCTTTTCAACTGAGGATTATGTTGTTCTTTTAAATTGATATAATTTAAGACTGAAACATCTATCTGATTAAATAACTTGAAAATGTTTATCCTGATAAAATTATGAGGCGGTGAATAATCTTTGGCGATTAATATGGTGTGACTATCATCCCTAAAATAAAACCAGGATTCTTCAAGACAATGAGCACTCTTTTAAATGGATTGGTATCAAATAAATGGCTACTTTGTTTAATTCCTTTGATTTCTGACATAAATCTAAATAACCAGATCAGGGTAAAAGAAGGATAAAAACAAGATAGCTTTGAGTACCTTGGACTAAAATATAAGCCGACGTCGATAACCGTCGCTCAAAAATTCTTGACTGTGTTTTATAAATACAAAACAGCAGAGACTTAAGGGATATGGGTCTACATAAACAAATATCAGAAAAAGAGGATACATTGATTGAAATGACAGGAAGAAGATAAATAATGTAAACAATAAAACTTCTATACGACATCAACAACACTATCAAGTTTTAAAGTTAATTTGTTTCTAACTTAATAATCGCTTCATTTCCAAATCTATTATGGACGAGAGGTCTATAAACGCCACTTTCTATTTCGGAAAAGTATGGAAGCGGCTGCTTTGACTGGTCAAGTTTCTTTTAAAGCATATTTCAGAAACATCAACAGAGAGCGAGCATATTGTCTCTCACAGAAGAAAAGAGAGAGTAGCTACATTACCACATAAGGGTTTTGTTGCTTTGAAAGCATCCATAAATAGCTTACGTTATGTTTCAGAAAACAATTTTCTGAAAGAAGCGTTTTCTATTGTTGTGAGAACTTGCAAACCGAAAAAAATTATTAAATTGAGAATTTAATTAATGAGCAGGTGTTTCCGCAGACTACTAAACAGTGAACAACTTTAGGAAGTAAAGGGCTTGCTTCCTTTTTTATTAAAAAGCGCGTCTAGCATTTTCCCCGGCGTCTCCACATCTGACGGTCATGAGCCATGAATAAATACAATCCCGCAGAATTCTGAAGCATTTCATTTCAAGTAGGGAAGATAACCATGAGAATACATAAATAATGTGTACCAAAACACATATTCATGTGCATTCTTCTTTCCTATACTGCTCTGCATTTATGTATTGAACACTCTCGCTGACGGATAATCAATTCGATTAATGTTATGTCATATGAAGGTACATATATGTGGGGTCTTTTTGTTTTCACATTCATCAATGGCAGCTGAGGGAGAGTCACTTCTGAAGGCAATTTTGAACAGAACGTAATATTTTTGCTACTCAGCGAATTGCTTTGCTAGTGTATTATGCTTGGCTAAATTTGGGTAGATTTTGTTAATTTTCTTTCTATTATCATTAACTTGTATTTTAAAAAAACACCTGCTACAATAACCACTTGGGATGCTATCAACCGGAGCATTGCTTATAATTCCCACAATCGCCCATTTTATCAAATATGGCTAAAAATGTCTCCCAAACAAGGTCTTTTTACCTTAATTCAAATGCACAATTACGACTTTACGGTGTCTTGATCAACTTTTACAAAAATAACTTTCGTCTACCACCATAGAACAGATTTTAACCAGAGTAGTTTGCACTGAGAATTTATATTATCCTGAGATTGTCTATTACGAAACCCCCCAACAACAAGAAAAATCTTTAGTTACCATGGAGATCTGACCCTGGGACTTTTAAGTCCCGACAGGCAATATTGTACATAATAACATCTGAGGCAACGCTATGACCAAAAATGTCTCCCGGGATTTAAAAGTCCTGTCAGCAGACTTGGGATAGGGTTAAATGCGAAACACGTTGTCAAAGGTAAGTGGACCATATAGAGCATAACAGTTACAAGAAGTCTAGTGTAGGAAATAAAACCATCAATTTAAGACCCTCTAGTTTTGTAGATAACATTCTTTCACCTAGTTTGGGAAAATGTATATGTATTTGTATGTAATGGATAGATTTTCCTATGAAATTTTTAAAACTTCAGGAAATAGCACTAGTAATTTACATTGTTAAAAATATGAAGCAGTAGCAACTTTGCTATCATTTGGCATTTTCGATTCAGATGACTGAAAGAGAAGGAAAGCAAGGTTTAAAAAGTAAACGCGACTTGTACTTGCCTTGGAAAAAAATATTAAGTCTCTTATTATGAGCTAGTAGTAATAAAGTAAGAACAACTCGTTGACGAACACGTTAAACCTTTGTAATTCATGTCACAGATGAAGATACCCCGGTTACAGAATACAGATTACCGCCAATACAACCTTTAGGTTTTAAGCATTTGGCTTTGATCATCCCCTCAAGGTCGTCAGTGAAACAAATCTTATCAGATTTGACTTTTTATTCTCTGCTAGGTCGGCTCCATTCGATATTATTGATAACTACCTTGCAGATCTTTGAAAGACGTAATTTTCTTTCAAACTGTAACCTGGATTTGTGCCTGATTATCTTTGCCTGGTTACACGTTTGCCTAAATTACAGTTTAAGCTGCAAGATTTATCATATGAGGTAAAGGAGCCATAATCTTGCTCATGTTAAATTGGTCGTTGCCTATGTAACAGTGAATAGATTAATGAGAAGGACACAACAATATCTAAAGACATTGATTACCCAGGACTAACAATTCATGGAAGGACTAGAATCAATGTTGACATGAAGTTGTGACATATAATCTCTACGACATGGATAAAAATGAGTCTTTCAATTCCAAGTGAAGCTACCTATGCCTTTTTGCTCTTATCGACTATAACAGTGTTTAGATTGGACAGTTGTGTATCTTCTATGCCTTGCCATAAATTGTGTTTCTGTTTCCCATTCCCCCAGTGACTGCAGCAGCAGGAAAAACATCACAGAAAATTACTTGAACTCAGCGGGTAAGATCTTACTTAGCTGTCGTGTACAACAAAAGGTACTCAAATAATCAAATCATTCCGCTTAAGAATATACTTTAATGTTATGAGGGAATTAAAGTGGGCTTCCGTAGTACTGATTGTTTTATGATCCGACAAACTTTGTTAACATATTGTAGATACAACTGTGATACCTGTAAGACGATTGGGTAACATGAGTATTTTGAAGCCATGCAAGGATTAACTCTCAGATAATGTCGAATAAAATGGTCTCAGCTTTAAAGTAGGGAGGAGTCTACCCAAATCTCAAGCAATAAGGTAAAACGTTGACCAAGGATTAAACACACTTTCTATGCACAAATGGAGAGGTTAACAAATAGTCTGAGTTCTAAAATAGTTTACAGCTTTGCGTCTAATGCTTATTAGATTTTGCCCTGTATTAATTGATACTTACTAACAAACTTGAATTTAAGAAATCCTTTCACTAGATGACTTTATCTCCAATAAAGCAAAACAGAAAAGGTATCCACGCAACGAATTATAACATTTGCAGCTCGCCAAATATTATTTTGTCGGGAACCCCCTGTCCCTGTTACTACAGTGTTAATCTTAATATTTAAAATTTAAAATCTTACAGTTTACAATACTATTTCAAAACTAGGATACGCTTCATTTGTTTCCCAGCGGCGGCTACATGAACATGCCTACTGTGCGGATTATACATGGACATGACTTTCGCAATTAATTCTAGCCTCCTCTTTATCCTCCTCCAATGGAGGCAATGTTTATTCAGGCTCAAAGAATATCCTAAAATTTGTTCCTACATACTATCTGCCAAGTAACATTTGCTCTTATATGCAAGAAAATCTAATTACACGGCTGATTCACTAAACTCTGTGCAAGGACTAACAGTGGAAAAGGTAAACCGTGAAACTTTTTTTTTCTTAAAACTTAAAATGGGGGTGTGCTATATCCAGGAGGTTACGAGCATGGGCGTAGATTCTAGTGTGAGGGTGGGAAGGACTCATCCCCCTCACTTTTCAGGTTTGGGGGACAACTGTTTCTTTATACCCCCACGTTTGGGCCCAGGAATGTTAAATTGTCAAAGTTAAATCCTTTTGTTCTCCCCACATTCTGACAGCAATCTGCACCCGTAATTATGTGTATAGGTGCAGTAAATAGCTGAGACGTTCATCGTTTTTAAATCAAAGCTTTGCTCTCAGTAACATACCAATACACCTGAATGCATTATGGAAAATATTGCCTAGTAGCTGATTAGGGTTGCATAATCTCACGGAAAATAAGAATCGTAATTTTGCACTCCTTCATACGTGTCACTAACTATGATACGCCAGCAAAAAGACGTTTTACCTACAAAATCTAAAGATCAGTGGCTCATTATCTGTATTTCGTGCAGACCGTCACCTATTAGATCATGCCACTAATAGTATAAAAAGTGCTCTTCTCCCCTGATGATTCATCTTTTAATAACTCAAAGACTGAGATATTGTAATCATTTCCCACGTGTAGGATCATGAATCTTTACCTATTAAAAAAGATCTTCAAAATTTCCTTGAGTTAGTTTATTTTAGATTTAAGTTGATTTCAGTTCAAGGAACTGTCAGTGGCGTTTTCGGAATTTTAAAAAAAAACTGGTAGGAGGGGCACAACCCTGAATGATGGCGTAATTTTAGTTATCGTGTAGATAACAACAAGAAGCATGTCCCTAGTAGAATCGATATTAAACCACTTAAAAATTGGGAAAAGTGACTGATGCAGTGAATGCATCAAATGCAAAATATCCCTTTGGAAGCTACCCAGTACTTGGTATATAGTTGGCTTACCTCCCCCATTTTGCATACGCCACTTGGAACATTATATGGTTGAACAAAATCGTGTATTACTTTCACTTATTTTACATAATTTTACTGACTTGTTTAAAATTGTCAAAATATCTTTTTAGTGTCTTCAAAAATTCAAACGTGCTTAGAAATTCATTGATTTGCTCAATCGTTTGAGACAGTCAACTAGCCCCTTTTAACTTCATCTTTCCATTGGCTATACATATTTTATTATCACAAGAATGATAAACAATTTTAAAATTTGCAGTTCTTTTACTTTCAAAGTTTTTTTCCAATCAATATATGTTGGTATATATGGCATTTTTTTGTTTATTGTGGTAGCTTTTCTCTCTCCACTCTTGTGCTATGTAATTTAGTATAATGGCCAAAATAATGTAGAGGAATATCACACTAAAGAAAGGAAAAGAGACTTGTGTGACATGTTCTGATATGGCCAAAGCTTCTAAATCTTCTCAGTACGTATAAACAAATATAAAGACAAGATCAAGTAAACCTTCGTATTGGGTATGAATACGCGCGAATTTGTTCCACCGCAGCACCCAAACATTTGTAACGTCATGTTAATAAAACGCGCAATACACAGTATAGCCAAGTCGTTTCTTAGCTTTTCCAGTATTACCAAGAGAAAGAAAATTAAGCGTTTTATGATATCTTGGGGGAAAGCAGGAGACCTTGTATCTATATATTGGTGATAATTTATCTAAATCGATTTTCTTAAACTTGAGTTGCCAACAATGGGACGTTTCTGAACTGCGTAAATTCATGCTTTGCTTAAAAATACTTGCTAAATTTGGTTATCTAATAGCATGTGGTTATCGATGACCGTGGAAGTGTTCAAAAATTATATTCTTACAATAAATCTCTAAAGGTGCGGATTGCTCCACAAATTACAGAAATGTTTTCTTTTGCAAATGCCACAGAGTTGTCTAGCACATCCTTACTTTTTAAGAAAGCTAAGAAAGAAGCACAGGTCCTTATTAGGTTGATAGCCTTATTCTATACATTCCCATGCTCTTCGGATTCGTCTTGCACCTTTCTAGAAGGTGCTGCTTTAAAAAGTAAAAAAAAAAGACAAAGGCCTTGGTGAAACTGCGCAAGCAAACACTTCTTTAATTTAAACTCTAACGTGCCTTGACGTCTTTTTCGACCGCTTTTTACCAGGAATGCATATAATGCAAGTTGAATTGCTCCTAAAATCATCTCAAGATCCTAATAACTCTCAAGAAATCTCATACAGTATTAATGATTATCTGATTCTTAACAGACGTCCCCAAGAGCCCCTGTTCGTTTACACAAAGTTTGTACTTGCATGTGGTAAGTGATCACCTTTGCAACAAACCATTTCAGAAGTTTCAATTTCCTGTCACGATAGTTGAGACTGTAAAATGGTCTTGTACGTACTGAGAATTTTTCACACATTCTTAACGTGATAACGACATTGAAGACATGGTCACGTGCTGCAAATGCAAACAATTAACTGATAAATAGATAGTCAGAGCACAACTCAACAGGCATAAGGTTTTCTTATTAAATGCTTTGGAGGAGTTTAAAATAACAATAGCAAGTAAATACTGCCAATCTGCAGCAACATAAGTCCAACAATCTGCTGGTGTGCTTCTTATGTAAGACAATAGGAAAAAGAAATTATACTCATTTATTGCCTCGTAGCAATACTTAGCACATCAGGGTATACTATTTTGAAGTCATGGAAGTCATAGAGATTAAAACTATCTTCAACAATTATTTTAGGTTGAAATCGAGTAGTACATATTGGAGATACCTGTTTGTATTCGTAAGATGGGTGAAAACTTCCTAAATGTCAAGATAATTGCCACAATCCTACTGAAAATAAGAAGTTTCTGCTCTTGAACCCGTTTTTGCTTTTATTTTTTAATAGTTTTCTGCACCAAACACTTTTTTACTTCTCTTTCGCTTTGCATGGTAAAAAAAAGGAGCTCTTCTCATCTTTTGTAATAGTTTTCCTATCAATTAAACGAGAAATTAATCGTTAAATCAATCATGATGATATCACCTGCCTTAACATTAATTTTTTTTCCATATTTTTCAAGCCTGGAAACTCTCAATGTCATTACCGACCATTTTGAATAAACTTGTCAAAACATTTGGGAAGGCAATAATTATTTAAGGGCTAGGGTGACATTTTATAGAAGATCTCAAATAAAAATAACTGTTATGTATTCTGTAAATTTGGAATTGTACAGTGGTATCAAATTGCATTAAACTAGATTACGTCGCAGCCCCAACCTGCCTTGTGTACCAATTATGGAGTCCTATTTTTGCCGTTTCTGGTCATATTAAAGCTTAAAGAAGGCAATCAACAACTTCATGTTGTTTTAATATCCTTGAAGGAAGCTGAAAGAAACGTTTTCATTCAAATTGTGTCACTTTGGTTCATGTCTCGAAAGCCTCTTGATTAATACTTTAAGGCAAATTTGTTTTCTAAAAGTTGTAAGTTTTGTACATTTCCAACATTGTTAGCCAAAAGTGTTCCGATGTGATTATCAAGAAATACAAGAGCAAATGTACTTTTTTGTTATTTTCCTCCACCCCAGGAGGATGTAAGGGTTAGGTTTAGATTTGTACTTAGGGTTAAAAATCATCAGCAAACTTAATGAGATGGAATGTTGTGCGGGATGATAGATACAGGTGTGGTGACGTCATAACACTTTCAAACTGAGCGTTGGCCTTGTAGAGATATGGATGGCGTCACAATGAAGTGTTAAAGATCAGGTCAGACCTAAGTAGCAAACAGCTAGAAAAAAATCAATAATGGGCCAAGGAAGGTTGTTGGGTCGAACAGTGTAACATTCATGACAAGGGGAAAAACAGCATATTGCAAGAACATTAAGAGGAGCAAATGTGATAAGCGTTGGAATGGTGAGTGGAAAATGGAACTTGATCTGCCAAAAATCAATTTTGTGCTCCCGGTAGTTGTGACAGGACAGCGACCTGATCTGGTGCAGTGGTGTGAAGAAAGAAAAATAGCCCTGATGTTTGAACTGACAGTGCTGTTTGAGGGCAATTTGAGAGCAGCGAAATCTACAAAATAAGAGAGGGTTGAAAGATTAATGTGGAGATTTGAAGAAGCTGGATGGAGGCCAAAATATCATACTGTTGAACTGGGTAGTAAAGGTTTTCTTGGGATAAGGATTAGAACGTTGCTTATTTCATTGGATTTAAGGAAGAAAGAGATCATGAGATGATCAAGATACGATTGTGAGAGCTAGTGACTGTATTTTGCTAAAAAGAAATGACTATGGCTGACTAGGAAAGTGAAATACACCATTAAAAATGTAATGCAGATCAGCATATACTATCTCCTAAAATAAGTAAAGGAGGACCGGCCTTCAGTAAGGCAACCAAGAGGTAGACCCGGAAACGTTGTGGATTGTTTACTGATGATGGCGCTAGTTGCCAGTAAAAAGAGCAATTGCAGCAGATACCCATGAATAGTTTGCTATTTATAAATTAAAACTGGACGAATAGGTCTAAGATTAGGGCTTTACGAACTGGTCGCAAGGATTAGTTTCTTATTACAAATTTAAAAGGAGAAAGTTGAGAGAATAATAGAAAAATTCAGAAACTGATATGGTTATTGCTTTAACAGACATTAGTTCCTCTAAAGTACTAAGGAAGCGTTAACAGGAACATTTGCGTTTTTGTATCTTACATCTTGTGAAAATTTGCTTACTTTATGCATTCACTTAACCTTATCACTAGAAACCTACAGGAAGAACCAATTTACTTCAGGAAAACTTTCATCCATAGTTTATCCGAAGATCTCAATGATTCATTTCATTTACATAAATTAACTCTGTTCCTTCTTGCTTTTATAAATCGATGTATAATAAATACAATGGTTTTGGCCAGTAAAGATACTATGTGATTGTAAACAGTGTTCATTTTGTTCCTCAAAACTACCATGTCTCACTCAGTCCATTGCTTTTTGAAGTTAAGGTACAAAAATTCAAGCAATTAAAGGACGTGGTCCTCCTGTAGATAGGGATAGAAAGGACGTCAATTTGTGCCACTATTACCAAATATGAAAACCAAAGAATGGTATTGAGGCCCTACCGACTTTGACCGTAGACACCCTTCACTTGCTGATATGATGCTCTCGTTCGTATGATAAACCCGTCTTGTACACTGAATTAAATAGCGAATTAATGCAAAACATTGACTTTAAAGCTCACGAACCTTGAAAGAAATTGTTCCGCGTTGTCAAAAGCCATTAGCAAAAATCAATGGCATTACTAGAAGAAGATATTGCAACATTTTGCGTCCTTATAAGGTGTTGAAAGTAATTGTGAATGTAACGGTAGGTCTATACAGTATTAAAATACCTGGTATTGCATTGCGTTTGGTATCAAAGCCGTTGCTACAGACTTTGCAATTGGGCATAAGTATTAAGTTTCCTTGGAATCTCGTACAAAGTATACAAATCCGTTTATCAATGGGACCGGTGTAATAAGCATTTTATGAACACGGTTATAGGTGGGAATTAATGAACTGCAAATATCTGTGAATCACTACTTGAAAATTTACTACCCTACACATTTGAAGTGCGCTGACAAAAATCAACAAAAAAGGTATCTCGCTGATTACAACTGCGTGAATTCAGCCGGTTGAAAACCGCATTTCAAGGAGAAACTACTTTTATACGATTTTCGAAAGCATGCTTCTGTGCCAAAGCAACTTACAAACTAGCGTTATATATCTGTAAAAACATTGACCATTTCGATTTTTAACTGTATTGGCATCCTACTCTGAGGCTGAATTATGCATTATACCCTGCTAGGTTGCTTTACAGACCTTGCGTTTCTGTCAATGTATAATGGCCAATAGCCCAACTCTTTCAAAAGTTGTGGGTTCTCAGGTCAAATACGGTATTGTGTAAGTTTACCGTAAGCAATGTCATCTATTAACTGTCATCTTAAGTTTGTCAGGCATACTCCAACGCCTTCACCCGTATTTCGTATATGGCTTTGTAAAGACAGATGTTGTGTCAATAATCATTTTAGGAACTTGTAGTTGAAGTAAAATTTGGGAAAGTATACATCGTGTCATGAATTACAAATATATACACAGTCCTCGACCTTTAGGTGATACAATGAAAATAACTGCACTAACCTAGTAGGAAAATGAGAAATGTTTCTTGAGCAAGTGATACGTTGTATTTTATGGCAATGACATAACCCAAGCCAAAGTGCTGACCTGCCTATATGAACAAGTTCTTTTTCTGCTGAGAGGGGATGTAAGAATGTAATAGGTCAATAGTTTATCATTAAAGGGCAACGTGTAGAGTTTAAGTTTGAACAAAGTTGACCTTTTGCCTATCCCGTATAGCTTATTAACAATCTGATCGAAGTACGATAGTCTCATGACTGGAAACATTATCATAAAAATAGGGAGTATAAAAAATACCACAAAAGCCAATTTCAATATTTTTATCATGAGCATTTAGATTGTGGTTATCTTTATCATATGCTTTCATCAAACTTTCTATATGAAAGAAGGTCATTTGAAATGACTATATTTTACTAGCAATTCAAGACATAAAAAAGAATCAATAACATGTGACCAGTGCCATATTAAATAATGTCGTGGATTAATATCTCAGCTGTCTGTAGGAAAATTATTAGAACTAGGAAGTTACTACTATAAGTATTGGAAGGACGAGAATGTACTACAACAGGAGGCTAAAAAATAATAAGGGCTTGGATAATGGACGTTGACATCTGGTTAGGCATGGAACATGCCGGTTGTGGGATGCTAACAACTTAGGAAGCATTGAAATGATGTATGCTTGTTGATTTTATAAGTGCATTGTTTGGCATTAGACAAGCCAGATAATTCTATTTAAAATAAAGTGAATAACGTAAAATGTAGGATGAATTACAAATGCAGTATCTTGGATTAAAGTATTTAACGTAGATAATTAAACAAAAGGTTTATTGGAAAGATACTACAAGCAACAGACGGAAAACAGTCAAATAGTAAGAGATGTAATGGTTTGTAGTGCCTTTAAACTAATGGCCTCTCTGGGCCTTAAACGTTCTCATAAAAGAGAAAAAAAGGAATCAGATCACCTTGGCTAAATTTTATGCAGAATTGCAATTCTGCTCTAGTGACGATAAAAACTAAAAGTTACTTTCAGAAGAAACCTGCTGTAAACTCTACTGTCGTATCAAGTTCATATGTATGTATATATGTATGTATGTATGTATGTATGGAGGGCTGAAAACACACCAAGCGATGACAGTGAAAAACTTAAATTTCGCGTTCTTAAGGGAAAGGTGAAAAGAGCGATCAGGGCAATGAAGGACTCGTGGTGGCTAGAAAAAGCACAGGAGATTCAAGGAGCTGCAAATAGGAAAGATTCGAAACGTGTGTATGGCCTAATAAAAGAGACTTTTGGACCAGATGCTCCTGCTAATGTTCCATTAAAATCAAAAAGATGGGCAAACATCTATTGCCGGTTCGGCTGGTATCACTAAGAGATGAGAGGAGCATTTCAAATACGTGTTTCGTAATCCATCTGTTGTAGATGCAGCAACAGTCGAGAGTTTACTGCAGTTTGAAGTGGTGCGTTAATTTGGCTGAAATAGCATCTTTTCAAGAATGTGACGAGGCATTACATCAAATAAATAGTGGTAAAAGGACTGGGTTGGATTGCATAGGCCTGCCTTCAGAAGTACTTCTGTATTGTGGGGATAAGATTAAGATGCTGCTATATGACATAATTGTATCGATCTGGGGTGATGTACCTGTGCCACAAGACTGGAAAGATGCATTTATGATCCCTCTGTACAAAGGGAAGGGTGGGAAAGATAGTTGCGACAATTTTCGGGGTATATTATTGTTCGTGTATTGTGAAAAGGTGTTTGCCAGAATTATTCTACATAGACTGTTAAAGCATATAAGTCCCCGTATCACCCCTGAGTCGCAGTGCGGTTCACGAACTGGGAGGGGAACTGTTGATATGGTCTTTGCTGCACGTCAAGTACAAGAAAAGTGCCGTGAGCAGCGCGTTGACTTGACAAAAGCTAGGCTGTCTACCACTATTTGTTGAGAAATTTAAACAGCTGCACAGTGGTATGAAAGCAAGAGTAAATGCACATGGTGTTCTTTCAGATCCAATTAATTTTCATAATGGTATGAAGCAAGGAGATGTGGTTGCCCCTACTTTGTTTTCTATTTATTTCTCTGTAGTTATGATGAAGGCTTTTAAAAATTGTGACTTAGGAGTCTTTGTGAGATATAGAACAACTGGAAAGCTTTTTAATCTACTTAGAAGTGGTGCAAAAAGTAAACCCTTTGTGACCTTCATTCGGGATCTGCTATATGCCGATGATTGCGACATGCGACACATTCTGATGAAGACATGCAAACATTGATGAATCTTTTGTCGGCAGCCTGTAAAGCTATATGATTGAAAATTAAAACCAAGGTTATGTTTATACCAGCCCCAGGTAAGGAATATTGAGAACCAAATATCTATGTAGATTGACATCGTTTGGAAGTTGTGGATAGCTTTATCTATCTTGGTAGTATAATTCAATGGGATGGGTGTCTGGACATGGAAGTGCACGCTAGAATCCACAAAGCCAGTGTTGCATTTGAAGAGTTGCACACGCAAGTGTGGTCCCAACATCACATACAGCTCACAACACAATTTTCTGTGTATAATTCATGCGTTCTCACAGCCCTTCTCTATGCGTCAGAAACATGGACAGTGTATAGAAGGCATGTGAAGGAGCTTGAACGTTTCCATCAGAACTGTCTACGGCAGATTGCTGGTATCAAGTGGTCCAGCCGTACACCTGACACAACTGTCCTTGAAAGAACTAAAACGCTACGCATTGAAGCTCACCTGACTAGGAGCAGTATAAGGCGGGTTGGGCATGTGGTTAGAATGGGAGAGGAGAGGACTCCAAAAGCAGTTGTTGTATGGAGAACTTCAATTAGTAAAGAGACTAGCTCATAAAGCAAACAAGAGATACCGCGGTAACATAAAGGAAAACTTACAGAAATTGAAAATCACAAATCAAAGCTGGGAAGAAGAAGCTGATGGCCGTGTAATGTAGAAAATGAATATATACACTGGTGTAGAGAATTTTGAGAAGTAAAAGATACGTCCTGTAGGATATTTTGAAAAGAGAAAGAGTCCAGCGCGGAAGATGTGTGACATTGAGGTGCCAGAGAGTGGACCATGAAAAGAAGGTCTCACATGCCCAGTGTGTATGTGTGTATGTATGTGTGTATGCATGTATGTATGTATACATGTATGTATGTATGTATGTATGTATGTCCTGGGTACGACTGAAAACTGCATCCGGTGGTGAGGCCTCAGTTGGGGAGCTCTAAGGTTGTGGGGGGGGGGGTGAAGCCACCTCTTGGCCACCATTGCTCCCATGCTAATCCCGTCCCAACCATGGGCCAAATGGTGTGGGCAGATGGGACTCACAGCCTTAGAACGGCAGCTCTTCTAGGAGAGGGAAACTCCGATTTAAAACCTGCAGTCAAACTGGTCACCGGTCATCTTGCTACAGCTTGTCACTGGATCTCTGATCACGGAGACGCAAAGAGTCGTATATGTGTCGTAAAATTCTATGTCACTTCCATGACAATTACCAATGACGTACAGATGTCTCACCACTTTATCTTTATCTTATTCATCATTTCTTCTTTCAAGACCTGTGGTAATAGAGGTGTGCAGACTTAACCGGTTGGAAGCCTGTAGTCACAATTCTGCATACAGGAGGCAATAGTCTTTTCATAACATCTCTATATAGTCTTCAATGACAAGGGCTGATTTCGGTGGAGATTCTTGTGTCTGAGCAACCCTATTTAGGGAGAGCACTGCTCACCAATAAATTTCTGATAAGTTGCTAGAAAAGGTGCACCAAACATTGCCTGTCAACTATAAGCTGGTCAGTTTACTGGTGCTGATGGTCATTCATTAAAGAAAGGAGCAATAACAAAAGAAATAAACTGTGCCCAAAGAAGCAAATCCTATTTAATGTATGTTGTTGGAATGTCAGAACACTAGTGGATTGTGAAGTTTCCAATCGCCCAGAAAAGAGAACTGCTCTACTCACAAAAGAGCTGAACAGACTAAACAATGATATAGCAGCACTTTCAGAAACTCGACTGTCCGACGAGGGTCATCTTACGGAAGTAACATCGGGCGATACCGTCTTCTGGGTTGGCAAACCAGAAGGTGAAAGACGTGAAGTAGGTGTTGCCCTTGCCATTCGTATAACTCTGGTAGACCAAGTGGAACATCCATGCAGTGTTACTGATCGCATCATGATGCTGCGTGTCCCACTGACATGTAGTCATCACCTATCGATTCTCTATGTAATGCACCAACTCTTCAGGCAAGTGACAATGACATAATGGAATTCTATGGAAGCCTTCATGAAGTCATTACATCAATTCTAAAGAAGGAAAACTGCTCCTACTTGGGGACTTCAATGAACGCGTTGGGAATCAGGATGAGATCTGAAGGAGGGCACTTGGTCGTCATGGCAATGGAACCGTAAATAGCAATGGTTTGAGCTTACTCTAACTCTGTTCTGAGTTCAACCTTGTAATTTGCAATACCTACTTTCACAATAAGAATACCATGTGACATGGATCCATCCGAGATCCAAACACTGTCACATGATTGACTTCATTATCACCCGAAAAGAAGATCTAAGGGATGTCTGTAATGTCTGTGTGCTATGAAGTCCCGAATGCAGCACTGATCATTAGCTGGTAAGGGGAAATTGAAAAATGCAAATCCGGAAGAATACACGCATGAATGGTGTGAAAGTCCCAAAGCGGATCAGGTATACTCAACTAGACTAGAAGTGCTTGGTGTAGTCAAGAGATAGCATAGAGACTGGTTTACCGAGAATGTCACTTAGATGAACCAACTTCTTGAAACTAGACATGCTCTTTACAAATCTCTCTTACGTCAAGATCCAGACAATCGCCTCAAGACTGAAAAGTCATTCACAAATCAGAAAGTGAGTCTGCAGCGAGAGCTTAGGGAAATGAAAACCAGGTGGTGGTGGTGGCCCAATACATCTGCTTTCATCCAAGCGGCGTTTGCTTAACAGAATTCAAGACGCCTATATAGCCTTCTACGACAGGTTTTTGGCCCTTTTCCATCTTCAGTGGTGCCCGTGAAATTAAAAGACGGCTCTGCTTTAATCAAGGACTGGAAAGGAATTATGGGACGTTGTAGAGAGCATCTTACTGATTAGTTCTTTAACTCATTAGTAGTTGACGATGAAGCAGTTGATAGTATTACCCAGAAAGATTTAATTCACGAGATGGATGTTGCTCCGTCGAAATCAAAGGTAGATGTGGCCATCAAGCAGATCAGTACAGGTAAACCACCTGGCTTAGGTGGCGTCCCAATAGAAATTTTACGAAATGGTGGTGAAAATGTCAAATTAGCTGCATTTGTCATGATCTAAAAGACCTGGGAAGGAACTCCAATACCCCCAGACTAGATTGACGGCATGCTTGTGTCTTTTTATAAGGGCAAAGGTCCGAAGTCTCTTTGTGACAGCCATCGTGTTACCACTGTTCTGGAAATTGTTAGTAAGATCCTGCCAAGGTTAATGTTTAATAGAATGGTGACTCATGTGTGTCCTACAGTCATTCCGGAAGTGCAATTTGGCTTCCGTTCAGGTAGAGGCACAATGGATATTATTTCTCTGAGAGACAACTGGAGAAGAAATGTATCGAACAGCATGCTCCACTGTTTGGAGTCTTCATAGACCTAACTAAGGCCTTTGATACTGTTAACCGTGAAGCCTTATGGACTATTCTTGGGAAGATTGGATATCCTTCAACTTTCGTCAGTATGTTCAAAGACGTGCATCGTGACATGAAAGCGTGTGTCTTATTCAGTAGATCACTGCCAGACAAAATATCCATAGACAATGGTGTTAAACAAGGTGATATTTCTACGCCGACCCTTTTTCCATATATTTTGCCGTGATGCTCACATATGCCTTTCAGGACTTCGACATTGGTGTTAATGTGCGATTAGAGTGTTTGTTCTAAGGAAACTTAGTACTAGGTCTAAAACATTCCATGTTGTAGTGAGAGAATTTCTTGATGCTGATGATACGGCTTTCATTACACATACTAAGGAAGAAATGCAGGTCTTGATGGATAGGTTCTCAGTGGCTTGTTCTTCTTTTGGTCTCACAATAAGTTGGCAAAAGACCAAGGTGTTGGAACGATAATTTCCAATAAACTGCGCGGTGGAAAATCAACAATAGCGACGACAATATCGACTATATTAAATACTAATCCTTTGATTTCCTATTTTCGATCCATAAATCTATA
>JAAAKL020000642.1:0-38773 GCA_010016065.2 Carybdea cf. marsupialis auct. non (Linnaeus, 1758)
CGGTGGTTTCTTGTCGTCGGGCGATGACCACCGTGCCGCCAGCCACCAGCGGCAAGAAGAGCTCGAGCCCGGCGATGTCAAAGGACAGGGTCGTCACCGCCAGCAGCACGTCCTCCGACGTCAATCCGGGACGGCGGGCCATCGCGGCCAGGAAGTTAGCCAGCGACCCGTGTCGGACCTGCACGCCTTTCGGCCGGCCGGTCGAACCGGAGGTGTAGATCACGTAAGCCAGTCGTTCCGGATGGGTGAAGATCGCCAAGGGCTCCGCGCTTTCCTCCTCGATCTGTGGCCGGTCGGTGTCGATCCGTACGATCCGCTCCGCCAGGTGGCCAGGCAACGGATCCGGTAGACGACCGAGGGTCTCGCTCTCCGTCAGCAATAAGGCGGGCTCGGCGTCTTCCAGCATGAACGCGAGGCGTTCCTGAGGAAAGCTCGGGTCGAGCGGCACATAAGCGCCACCGGCTTTCAGGATGCCTAGAAGGGCCACCAGCATGTCCGCGGAGCGCTCGAGCGCTACCGCCACCAAGGCGTCCGCGGCATCCCCCAAGTCGTCTGCCGTCAGTCCGCGCCGTCGCAGGAAGCGGGCCAGGCGGGTGCTGCGTTGATCGAGCTCGCGATAGCTGAACTGCTGGCCCCCGCAAATCACCGCCGGCTGGTCGGGCGACAACTCTACCTGCGCCCAGAACAGCTTGGGCACGAGTGCGTCCGCCCGCCGGCCGGTCCGCGTATCGCTCCATTCCAAGAGCTGCTGAGTCTCAGCCGGCGTCAACATCGGCAACTCCGACGGCCGCCACTGCGGGTTTGCCACCGCGCTCTTCAGGAGCGTCTTGAAGTGCTGGACCATGCGCTCCATGGTCGTCTTATCGAACAGATCCGTAGAGTACTCCCAGATCAGCGAAATCCCCTGCTGACCCGCCGAACGGCTACCGACCCGCTGCTCTCCCCGTGGGATGCAAATGATGTTGAGATCCGACTTCGCGGAACCGTTGTGTCGCTCGTAGACGTCGCCGCTCAGACCGCAGAATTCCAACTCGGGCACTTCCGAGTCGTGAAAGCTGAACATCACCTGGAAGAGGGGGTTGCGGGAAAGATCCCGGTCCGGCGCCAGGCGGCTGACCAGCTTGTCGAACGGCATATCCTGGTAGGTATAGGCCCCCAGCCAGGTGTTCTGCACGCGCTGGAAAAGCTCGCTCAACGACGGGTTGCCGGATAGATCGGTACGCAGCACCAGGGTGTTGACCACCATGCCGATCATCTGCTCGATCTCGCTCGTGCGGCGATTGGCAGCGGCGGTGCCCACCAGCACGTCGAGCGCCCCGGTATAGCGATGGAGCAAGATCTTGAACGTCGACAGCATGGTGGTGAATAGCGTCACCCCCTGCTCTCGGCCGAGTTGCCGCAGCTCCAGATAACGCTTCGGGCCGAGCTCGACCCGCCGCGCGGCGCCACGAAAACTGTGAGCCTTGGGCCTTGGCCGATCCGGCGGCAATTCGAGCGCCGGTGGGCTGCCGGTCAATCGCTTCGTCCAGTAGTCCAGGTACTTCTCAAGGACCGGCCCCTGCATCCAGCTGCGCTGCCAGACGGCGAAGTCGGCATATTGGATTGGCGGCTCGGGTAGGGGCGACGGCCGACCCGCCATATAAGCCTCATAAATGGCCTTGGTCTCGCGCAGCAGGAGCGCGAAGGACCAACCGTCGTGTACGTAGTGGAACTCGACCTGCACCAAGATGTGGTCGAGCGGCCCCATGCGCACGAACTTCCAGCGAGCCAGCGGCAGGTCATAGATCTCGAACGGACGACGCAACTCTTCCCAGATTACCGACTCGGCATAGGCTTCGCGTTGCTCGTCTCGGAGGTGGCAAAGATCGATCACCGGCAGCTCGACTTCCATCGGCGGGTCGATCTCTTGCACCGGCCGGCCATCACGAACCGGAAAGCGGGTGCGAAAGACCTCGTGACGGCGCACGATCTCGGTCAGCACCCGACGATAAACCTCGGGGTTCATGGGCCCCCGAAATCGGAACGTCGCCTGTGCGTTGTAGGCGATATTTCCGGGTGCTAGCTGATGGATGAACCAAACTCGCTCCGCCGGAAACGTCAGCGGGATCGGCTGATCCCTGGGCGCCAGCTCGACCGCTGGCAGCGCTTCGATCCTGACTCCGGCATCGACCTTGGCCGCCAAGGCGGCGATCGTCGGCTCCGCGTAGAGGTCGGCCAGCGGCACCTCGGCGTCCAAGTCCTGGCGCAGCCTCGAGACCAGGCGCCCGGCCAGCAGGGAATGGCCACCGAGGGCAAAAAAGCTCTCGTCGACTCCCACCGTCTCGGCCCCCAGCAGGTCGCGCCAGATCTCCGCCACCGCGTGCTCCGCCGGAGTGGACGGCGCCCTCGAGCTCTCCGGCTCGGCCCTCGAACGTGGGACCGCCAGCTGAGCCAACGCCGCCCGGTCGACCTTACCATTAGGCGTCAGGGGTAACTCGGTGAGTTCCACCACCACCGACGGCACCATATGCGCTGACAACCGCTCCTGAGCAAACGCCAGCAGATCGTTGTCGAGCGAGCCTGCCTTGGGCACGACATACGCCACCAGCCGCGCGGTGGTGCCCTCGCCCTCTGCCAGCACGACGCTGGTGCGGACCGCCGGATGCTCCTCGAGCACCGCCTCGATCTCCCCGAGCTCGATGCGAAAACCGCGAATCTTGACCTGATGATCGATTCGTCCCAGGAAATCCAGGTCGCCGTCGGCGCGGGCGCAGACCAGATCGCCGGTCCGGTAGAGACGCTCGCCCGGCGCACCGAAGGGATCCGGGACAAAGCGCTCGGCGCTCAGAGAGGGTCGACGCAGGTAACCCCGAGCCAGGCCGGCGCCGCCGACCGCCAGCTCGCCACCCTCTCCGGCTGCGACCGCCCGCAGCTCGCGGTCGAGAAGGTAGGCCTGGGTGCGATCGATGGCTCGCCCGATCGACGGCGCGGTGTCTGCGGAAACTTCCGCACAACGCGGCCGGACCTCGCCGGCCGTCGACACCACCGTGTCTTCGGTCGGACCGTAATGATTGACCAGCCGGAACGGCAGGCCCGCGGGCGGTGGTTGATGCAGCCGGTCGCCGCCGACCAGCAGAACCTCGAGAGCCAGCCCGACCGGTAAAGCCTCCTGCAGCATCGCCTCAGCCACCGGAGTCGGCAAGAAGCAGCGGGTAATCGCCCGCTCTGCCAAGAAACGGTAGAGGGCTGCCGGCTCGGTCCGCGTCGCGCCGCTCGGAAAGACCAGAGTGGCACCGGCGGTCAGATAGGGCCAGATCTCCCATACGGAAGCGTCGAAAGCGGGGCTCGCCACTTGCGTCGACCGTTCCCCCGGCCCGACGTCATAACTCTGACCATGCCAGGCGACCAGATGACTGAGCCCCGAATGCACCAGCTCCGTCCCTTTCGGCCGACCGGTCGAGCCGGAGGTGTAGATCACGTAGGCGCGGTGGGAAGGGATCGCCAAATCGGTCAGCGGATAACTGCTCTGCTGCTCGATGGTGGGCCAATGCGCCGCCAAATCGATCCGACGGATGCCTGTGACGTCAAAGGTCAAGGCGGCGGACCGATCGGTCAGGAGCATCGTCACCCGGGAGTCTTCGAGCATGAAGCTCAAGCGATCCGGCGGGTCGCCGGGCGCCAGCGACAAATAGGCGCCGCCTGCTTTGAGCACGCCGAGCTGGGCGATCACCAGCTCTGGTGAACGATCCACAGCAACGCCAACCAAGACCTCCGGACCGACCCCGAGGGTGCGCAGATGACGGGCAAGCTGGTTGGAACGCCGATCGACCTCGCCGTAGGAAAGCCAGCGATCGCCGGCGGCGAAAGCCGCGACGTCCGGCGACTGCGCGGCTTGAATGACGAATTGCTCATGAACGGGAGGAGTGGCCTGGCCGGGAACCGAGTTGGAGCTCTTTCTTGTGCCTCTGCGCATATCTAAATCTCGCAAATATTTGCATAGAACGCGCCTCCGCCGCTCCCCTGCTCACCCTCGCTGCAGCTTCGGCCGGAAGTCCGGCGTCGGCTCAATCTGTCGAGCCGGTCTCACTCACACGATCGACGGAAAACAGCTGAGTGATCTGCTTCCGCAGCTCGTGGCCGTTGAGCTTCTGCTCATCCGGCAGCGGTTTCTCGACATGCATGACCGTGGTCGGTCGAGGAGGTTGCTCGCGCCATTCAGCATCCGGCGAGAAGAGATGGAAAGTGTCCCAGGCCAGCTCGTCCTCTGGCAGCCCGGCCAACCCACGAAAGGCTTCCGCGACCGCATGCAGTGGCGTCCAAAAGTGAGTCGATCTCGCGTCGTGGAGGAAGGTGCTCGCGCGAGCGGTGTCCTCCTCCTTCTCGTCCCCGAGCATCGGTCCCCAGACCACAAAAACTCTCAGCCGTTCATTGGGGGTCTTGTCTAAGACGTATTTTTGCACCACACGGGCGCTGATCAGACAGACCGTTCACGTCGGTGATAAAAGCATGACCAGTCGAACGTGACCCGCGGCGTCATTGAACGCCTGCTTGAGCTCCAAGCTTTGCTCGCCAAGATTGTGGATCGGCCGTTCGACGACTTCTCGCCGCTCGCTGCCGGCTTCTCCGATCCACGTCAGATGGAACGGGATTTGGCCGCTGGCTTCTCCCAGTCTGCCAGTGATGCGCTGACCGTCGTCGGAGAGCTCCCCGACAAATGGGAAGGGAGCGTTGGCGCCCCGACGTTCTGAGTTCTTGCGAAACTCGAACATCACTTTTCGCCCCTCGGTCCGAACGTACTCGAGCGGGTGAAAGATCATATTCTCGGCCCGTTGATCGATCGTGCCAACCAGCTCACCGCCTGGATCCCGACCGATCTCGACCGTGATTTCGAATTCCCGCTCCGCTTCCTGGAAGACGATAGCGCCTTGCCAGAGGCCCTCGATTCGCGGCGCCTCTGTGGCGACCAAAGGTGCCGAGCTCAGTAGCAGATAGAGTGCCGCCACGAGGCGACCGAACGGCACATGGGCTCTCAAATTCCTGGTCATCATGTCTCTCCATCGCTGCACGTTGATGTCACTGCACACCTCAGAGATCTGAGGCCACGATGTTCGCACCCATTCTTCAAGCACAGCTCAACTGACAGGCCAAGAGGCCAGGCGCCTGAAGAAGATCGCAAAAGAGAAGATAAGGTTCGCTTACAAAAAAATTGCAAACCTTGTTTATAAGCAAGGAATAAGTCAATTAAGTTGGGTCGAATCCTACACCAGAGCCACTCAGTGAAGCAAATTCAGCCAGATGAGACGACTTTCCTCGTCGTCACGAGACGAGTTGACTCCCGACCGATTCACGGTGGATAGAATTCGCCCCATTGCCCCAAAGCCAAAGCTCCGAATCGTAGGCTGTGGAAGGAGATCGATCGTGAATCCTGAGCTCAAGCGTCACGGCTCATCTGAGCCTCAGAGTCAAGAATCTGTCGGTGCCGTCACGTTTTCGGTGGCCGAGAAAGCTGCCCAGACCCATCTATCGCAGACTGCGAGCCGTTTCCTGGACTTCGTCGAACGTCGCCCACACCTCGCCCGTCGCGATTCCTTCGCTCCCCTCTTTGCATCACTACAGAAAGTGATTCCGAGCGTCCCGGGCACCCTCGTCGAAGAGCCCTACGTGCTCCAGCCCTGGCCGACGGTGATCAGTTCGGCACGCCGCCGTCAATTTGAACAGGTCAGCACCGGACTTTTTCAGATCGTCCGAGAGATTCCGCAGCGAATTTTTGACAACGACGCAAAGGCGGTTGCGGACTTCTATGGGCTGGCTAGCGAATCAGCTGCCGAACTCTTGCTCAGTGAGCCCAATGGTTTTGAGCGAGCGGTTTGCCGAGTTGACTTTTATGACACCCCGGACGGCCTCAAGTGCCTGGAGTTCAACGCTGGCAGTGTCGGGGGCTGGCAGCAAGACGGCGCTCTCTCCCCCACCTATCTACGCGACCCCGAGATCTCTGCCTTTTTTGACCAAGCGAAACTGACGCCGAATTTTCCGAATTCGATTCGGCGCTTTTTTCGCAACATCATTCAAGACAGCGTCGCCCGCCCTGTACTTCCCGGACGAGAGCTCAATCTGTTGATTGCCGCCAAGGACTCCGGCCACTGGTCGACCACCGATCATCCCATGGATCTTTATCGCGACGAATACGCCGCGGCTCTCGCCGAAGCTGGCAGCGATTGGACCGGCCGGGTCGAAGTCGTCGGCATGTCCGAGGTCAAGCTCCGGCAGGGTGAGGTATGGGCGGGCGGAGCTCGCTTTCATGCGGTCTTTGAGCAGCGGGACATCATCACCGACAGAACACAGGCCCTCTTCCGTTCATTCAAAGCTGGCCAGGTCAACCTCTACACAGGATCGATCAGCTTGCTGCTCGGTGACAAGAGAAGCCTGGCTCTGCTGTCAAAGCTCGAGAATTCCAGACTTTTCAGCGACGAGGAACGTCAGCTGATTCAGACCTATATCCCCTGGACACGGCAGGTAAATCGACGGCAAACGATCTATGAGGGGCAGCGGATGTCGATGCCCCATCTGCTCGCCAGCTGCCAGGAAGATCTGGTTTTAAAGGGTGCCCAATCCTACGGCGGCAAGGACGTGGTGATCGGACGTCGCATGGACCAAGAAGAGTGGCATCGGGTAACTGAAGCCGCGATCCGAGACGGCGACTGGGTGGTTCAGAAATATATGGAACCGATGCCCTACATCTATCAGGCGGGGGACGTCGGCTGCTGTCCTTACGACATCGCCTGGGGTGCTTTCGTCTTCGGCGGCGAGTATGGAGGCATGTACGTCCGCATGCTGCCCCACGGCAGTGGCGCGGTGAACCTGAGCCTGGGGGCCAACGTCGGGCTGATGTTCGACGTCGATGAGGATTGAGCCGTCGCTCGTTTGAATCCTCAGACCGCGTCGGGCAGATCCTCTTCCAGCTGCCGCATCCGCGGACGAGAGTAAGCCCAGGCCGTGCTCAGGACCGTCAAAACCGCCAGGCACAGGTAAAGCAGACCGATCCCGCGCCCCGCACCGACCCCCAAGTAGGGACCCAGCGAGACGGCCAGCGGTCCGCCTTCGGCCAGCAACGGGCCGAAAACGTGGTCGGCGAGCGGACCGGCGGCAAGAAATCCCACCGGCGAGGTGACTTGCGAAATCAGGCGCCGCACCGCGAAGACGCGCCCCTGAACGCCGGGCGGTACTTTGCTCTGCCAGATCGCCTGACTGCAGCCATTGATGAAGGCAAAGCAGAACATCATCAGAAAGAGGCCGCACGCAACCCAATGAACGGCCGGGCGCAGGCCGACCAGGACCAGCGCCAGCCCCAACAATAGACCCCCGGCAAAGATGCCCTGCATTCGCCGCCGAGGCCCGCCGGTGGCCGTCAACGCCATCGAACCGATCACCTGACCGATGCTCTGCACTGCCAACACCCCGCCGAGCATCGTCACTGTCGCAAACGAGCGCACCAGAGGCACCACCAAGACATAAGCGATGCTGAAGGCCAAGTTCATCAGCGCGAAATAGCCCATCAGCCCCATCAGGCCCGGCCGCTGGCGGATAAACCGCCAACCGTAGGCAGCCTCGGCGCCAAGGGATCCGTGGCTTTTTATCCCGCCCTGACTGACGGGTGGCGCCGGCACTCGGATCCACAGCAAGGTCAAGACCGCGAACAGAAACGTCGCCAGGTCGACCAGGATCACCGCCACTAATCCGAGACTCACAAACAGCATTCCGCCCAGCGGTGCTGCGACGACCCCGGAAGCTGCCTGTGCCAGTTGAACCATACCGCTGGCACGACCGAAATGCCGCTTGGGCACCAGCAACGTCGTCGATGCGACGTAGGCGGGCATCTGAAAAGAGGTCACCAGGGAGCCGAAAGCGACCACCCCATAGATATGCCAGACCTGCAAGGCGTCGGCCCAGATCAGCGCCGCGATCACGACCGTGCCCAGCCCCGCGGCAGCGTCGCTGGCGAGCATCACCCGCCGGCGGTCCGAGCGATCGACGACCACACCCGCGAAGGGCGCCACCACGAGACCCGGAAGGCTGACGCAGAGCGTGATCAATGCGAATTGAGTCGCTGAACCGGTCAGCTCAAAAACCCAGACACCGAGGGCGAAACGCGTCGTTCCTGAGCCGATGAGGGAGACCAGCTGCCCGAACCACAGGACCGCGAACGCACGAACGCCCTCGGTCCTGGCAGGGTTGGAAGTCTCGGAGTCTCCGGTGCTGGTGATCGACACGGCGCCCGAGCGTAATGGGCTGCCGGTCGCTTGACAAGAACACAAGGACTGGCAACCAAGACCCAAAGAACGGTATATGCTGTGATCAACGTCAAACTTGGAAACTCCGCAAACGTTCCTGGCGCCTTTACAAAGGAGAAAGCGATGAGCGGCCCAACGGTCTTGCCCACGGTCATGTCCCAAGCTCCTTTTTATATCTCTTGGGAGATCACCCACCGTTGTGATGCGCGCTGCGTTCACTGCTACTCGAGCTCCGGCCCTGACGCCGATACCGGCGGTGAGCTGTCGACCGCCGAGGCCCTGGCGGTGATCGATCAACTCGCCGCCGCGGGTCGCCCGATTTTGGCCTTCTCGGGCGGCGAGCCGTTATTGCGCCCGGACTGGCAACAGTTGGTTCGTTATGCCATCGCCAGCGACCTGGTGGTCGTGATCGTCACCAATGGCTCTCAGATCGGCGATTCTCAAGCCGATGCGCTGCGTGATCTCGGCGTCGAAAGCGTCACCGTCAGCCTCGATAGCCACCTCGCACCCACCCATGACGACATTCGCCAGTTCCCTGGGCTCCACGCCTTGGCGACGGCAGCGATCACCCGGCTGGTCGAGCGCGACGTTCGAGTGGTGGTCAATTTCACCCCGACGAAGCGCAACCGGCAAGACCTGCGCGGCTTGACCGAGCTCGCCCACCAGTTGTCGGCAAACGCCGTCAGCCTGTCCGAGTACGTGCCGGTCGGTCGTGGCCAGCCGGACCTGGCGCTGGCTCCGGAGGAAATCCAACAATTGCTCGCGGATTGGGCGGAGCTCAGGGAGACCTATCGGGGACGCCTGGCCATGGCCGCTGATGATCGCACCGTCGCCATGCTGAAGACCGGCAAACACTCCGCCGATTGCCCGGACTGCGGCGCGGCTCGCACCACCGCTCGCATTTATCCCGACGGAACCGTCACCCCCTGTGCGTTTTTATCCCTACCGATCGGATCGTTTCGCCGGGAAACCTTCGCCGATCTCTGGCAGCGATCCTCCATGGTGCAGGATGCACGGGCGCGAGCGGGCGAGCTTGGCGAAAGCTGCGCCAGTTGCGGCATGATGCTTCGCGAGCAGGCCTTGGGGTCTTCCTGAACCTGTTAAGGCGAGACAGCCCTCGCCACGGCCGTTGAGATTTCGCCTCCAACTGGGAGATCGATCGCCCGCTTCTCGACCTTCGAAACCTCGGTAACCGGCAGAGAAAAACAAAACGTGCTGCCCTGCCCTGCTCCTTCCGATTCAACCCAGATCTGGCCACCGTGAGCCTGCACGATGCGCCTTGCCAAAGCCAGGCCGACCCCGGTGCCAGTAGAGGTCTCAGGATCTAGCCGTTCAAACAGATCGAAAATCCTCTCGTGATACCTCGGCTCGACGCCCGGTCCGTTATCACGGACAAAAAAGACTCGGCGGTGATCCTCAGGCTCGTCGCCTTTAGGTCGGACGCCGACCTGAATTCTCGGCGTCTGGGAGGGATCACAGTGCTGGAGCACATTTTGAATCAGGTGGCGAAGCAGCTCTTCGAGCCTCGGCCGATCCCCACGAACTTTGGGTAACGTCAGGGCGACCTCGATCGACGCCCCTCGCTCGTCGATCGCATCTGCGAGTTTGGCAAGCGCGGCTCGAAGCAGATCGCTAAACGCGACCCGCACGTGCGAATTGGGCTGCAGCTCCACTTTCGAGAGCTCATGTAGCTCGTCGAGCAAGACGTGCATCTTGTCGGCCGCTGAGTGCAGTCGCTCGAGATCATGCTCCAGACGGACGGTCTCGCCCTCCTGGGCGTCTCGACGGGCGAGGTCCAGAAAATTCTTGATCGTCACCAGCGGGTTCCTGAGGTCATGAGCGACCGTATAGCTGAAGCGCGCCAGTTCGGCATTCTTCGCTTCCAGCACATGGATCAAACGCTCGCGCTCGATCAGGAGCCCTTCTCGCTCCTTGACTTGAGCCGTTCGCTCCGCCACCAGCTCCGAGAGCTCGCGATGGATCAAGAGCAGGGCCAAATGAGTCTGGACTCGGGCAAGAAGCTCGGACTTTGAGACCGGCTTGGCCAAATAATCGTTGGCGCCGGCAGCCAGGCGTAGCGTCGCTTGCCGCTCTCGATCCAATCTGTATCGAAGCCCTCCAGCTGGTAAGCATAGAGATGCTGGGACGGGTGATGATAGTCGAGGGCGGCAAACTCAAAGGCGAAAAAGTTCTCCTGGTACGCCAGCTCGATCTGATCGAGATTCTCGATCGCGGCGTCGAACGCTTCGATCTGGTCGAATTTGCGGAAGGCGGTCAAAACCACCGGTGGCACGATGGTGCTGGGCTGAACCTCCTGGGGATCGAAAGCGACCAGACCGTCGACGCTGCCAAAGAAGAGCTCGCCGCTGCGAGACTTGAGACGAGCGCCGATATTGTAGTCATTGCTCGGCAATCCTTCCCCACTGTCGTAGTTGGTGAAGGTCTCCGTCGCCACGTCGAGGCGGGACAGCCCGCGGGTGGTGCTGACCCAAAGGTGGCCAGCATCGTCGGCCAGGATCGCGAGGACCATATTGCTCGCCAGCCCCTGGTCTTCACGAAAATGGGTGAACCGCTCAGTGGCGAGATCCAGCCGATCGAGACCGCCGGTGGTGCCAACCCACAGATGGCCCGCGTCGTCATCATGCAGCGCCAACACAATGTCGTTGCCCAGGCCGTCCGGCCGCTGTCCATCGTGAAGGTAGCGGGTGAACGTTTGCGATTCGCGATGGAAGCGGTTGAGCCCAATACCTCCTGTCCATAGGATCCCGCTCCGATCGATGTGGACGACGTAGAGCACGTCATTGTGGAGACTATTCGGGTCTTCAGGATCGTGAGCATAGACCTCGGCAGTGCCGGACTCCGGGTCGAAATGGTTCAATCCGGATGAGGTTGCCAGCCACAGACTGCCATCGGAGTCACGATCCAGCATCCAGATGAAATCGTCGCTCAGGCTGGTCGAATCTTGGGGATCATGGCGAAAATGTCGAACCACCTCTCCCTTCGTGGGATCAACCCAAGCCAGACCGGCACCACCGGTCGCGATCCAAAACCGGCCGGCCGGGTCCTCATGCAGCGCCAGGACCCAGTCACTCTTCAGATCGTTCGGGCGCCCTGGATTGAGGAAGAAGTGCTCCTCCACCGCTTGACGGTCGGCGTCGAGGCGGTAAAGGCCGCTCTGATGCGTGCCGATCCAGAGCTGTTGCTGCCGATCTTCATAGATTACAAAGACGACGTCGTCGCCAATCTCTGAAGCCGGGTTGGTGGAAGGACGATAGGTTTTGAAAACGTGCTTATGGGGACTGAGTCGATCAGCGCCGGCCGCGGAGGTGCCGACCCACAGGACTCCGGAGCGATCCTCAAACAGCCGATAGACAAGGCTGGCCCCCAGGCTGTCAGGATTGCTCGGTTCATGGACAAAACGATCGAAGGCGTCGCGTCCCGCATCATAGCGATTGAGACCATCGGAGGTTCCCACCCAGAGATGTCCTCCCCGGTCTTCGAGCAGCGAGGTCACCGAGTCATGGCTCAGGCTGCTGCGATCGTCCGAGCGATGACGGTGATGGGTGTAGGCTTGCCGATCTTTGTCTAACACCACAAGCCCGGTCCCCGTGACCACCCAGAGACGGCCCGCGCGATCCTCGAGCATCGGCGCGATATCCATCTGCAAGGTGGGCTCGAATCTCGGAATGACGTTGCTGGGTTTCGCCTCTCGAGCGGCGGCCGGCTGAGGCGGTCGATCGAAAGCGTCCCGTCCTCGGTCGTAACGGTAGACTCCGGCGCCATCGGTCCCGATCCACAGGACCCCCGCGCGATCCTCATAAAGCGCCGTCAAACGATCGCTGCCAAGGCTGTCCGGCTGCGCCGGATCATGGCGATAGACCACGAATCTTTCCCGCGCGTCGCTGGCCTCGGTGATTCGACGAGCCAACCCTCCATCGGTCGCCACCCAGACCGTGCCGGTCGTATCTTCCAGAATCGCGGTCACCTGCTGGCTCGGAAGGCTTTCGGCATCCTCGGGATCATGATGCAGATGGGTCACCGTGCCTATCTCGGGTGCCAGCTTGTCCAGCCCCTGACCGTTCTGAGTCGCGAGCCAGATCATGCCGTCAGCATCCTGGTAGAAAACTCCAGGCGAATACATGCCTGGGCTCAAACTGGAAGGATCGTTCGGATCGTGGGCGAAACGCCGTGTCTTGCCGGTCTCAGGATCGAACAGATCTATCGCCCCATGGGCATGGGGAAAGATCCAGAACCGTCCTCGGCGATCTTGACGGACCGCCGAGATCCAATTGTGAGAAAGTGTCTCTGGGTCCTCAGGATCGGGCCCGAAGACCACCACGTCATAGCCGTCAAACCGATTTAAGCCATCCTGGGTCGCGATCCAGATGAAGCCCCGCTGATCCTGCAAGATGTCATTGACCGTGCTGTGAGACAGCCCTTGATCAAGGGTCAAATGGTCGAAGCGAAGCTGCTGCGCAGCCAGCTTGGTATCAGCTGTCAGCAGGCACAGGGCCAAGATCGCCTGAGACAGGCCGAGCGAAAACGTCAGTTTGCAAGTCATGGATAGAACGCTAAGTCTATACGGCGAAACTGACGTCGAACAGCATCACCAGCCGCAGAACAGAATCGCCAGTCTTGGACGGCGGTCCTGCTCTGCTCGGTTCGATCTGATCCGAGCGGTTCGGTCACTCGACTCCAGGCCGAGAAGCGTTTCTGGCTGAGATCGAGCTTAGGAAGGGCGCGTCTAAACCGCGCGGCTCTCGACCGCCGCCTGGGCCGCCCGCGGCAGGTTGTCGAGAAACTCCAGATTCATGTCTTTGACGATGTAGTCAAAAACTCCGGCAGCGCGCATCCGCGTCTCGATGGCTGGGTCGGGATAGCCGGTGACCATCACCACCGGCAACGAGGCGATCCGGTCGCCCAAGGCCGCCACGATGTCGGCGCCGGTCATGTCCGGCAACCGAAAGTCCAGTACCAAGAGAGCCAGGTTCTGAAGCTTTTCCAGATACTCCAAGGCCCGCTGACCCGCACCCGCTTCCCAAACCCGGAAGCCTTGGCGCTCGAGCGTTTCACGCTCGAGCATCGCGATCGACTCGTCGTCCTCGACCAACAAGACATCGAGCAGATCTCTCTGGTTCAAAGCCAAGCTCCTGGTTCTATCGGGATCAAAATCGCAGACTCAACAAGAATCCGTCGTCTAGCGACGGCATGACCTCAACATTCTAGCAAGAGTCCGGGGGTGAAATGCGATAGGATAAATGGTTCCAGCGCGACCCCACCTAAATTATGAACGAGCCTTTTCAGCTCAAGCTCCTACGCCTGCAAGCGGACCTCTGGACGCGCTTCACGCACGGCCATGACGTGCGCAAGGTTCTGGTCTACGGGTTGCGGGCCGCCAAAGAGCTGTTCGGGGCACCCGAAGCCGCGATCGCGACCCTCAAGCCAGGCCGCGAGTCGGCCGACGTGATGTTTACCATCCCGCGCACCAGCCGTTGGGACGCCGAGCTGCTGACCCAATACATTCTGGGCGCCCGGCCAGCGATCCCAGGCCAAACCCTGCTGGCGCCGGTCAAACGCCGGCGGCGACGCTGGACCGTACTCGGCTTGCGGCGTGAGGATCGAGCCTTCACTCCCGACGAACGGGATGCTCTCTTCGCGATGACCCAGACCCTGACCGAGATCGTTCAGCGGCTGGATGAGAAACGCTCGCGCACGGTGCGCCGCAAGATCGAGCGCAAGATCGCCGATCATCAAGAGCCTAAGGATCTGATTTATGATCTTCTCCACGGTCTTCGCTCCCTGATCCGCTACGATCATTCAGCTTCGCTGTTCATCGCGCATGAAGGCTCCGGCATTTTCGAACTGATCGCCGAACAGATCGCCTGGACCAAAGCCAAGAGCCGACGGATCGGATGCCGACTGGAGCTTGATGAAGCAGCGCGGGCCGAACTGGCTAGCGGTAAGGTCCGGCTCTATGAACGAGAAGAGCTCTCCGCAGAAGAAGGTTCACCTTCGAAGCGGTGGCGCGATCCCCACGGCGGGACAACGTCCCTGCCAAAATTGCTCGAGCTCGAGCCATCCCCATCGGCACCGGCCGAAGTTTCCATGCTGTGCGCGCCGATTGCGCCCCCCGGAGGCGCCCTCGGCGTGCTCAAGATTTCGGCCCGCCGCTCCGGCGTGCTCGGCGGTCACGAAGCGCGACTGGTCGAAGAGTTCTTGCCTCTGGCGTCGCTAGCGGTGCAATTCTCGGTGCGCACCGAGTCGCTCCAAGAGCAAGTGCTACGCTCCGAGCGCAAGCACGCCCTGGCCAATCTCACCCGCGGTATCGCCCACGACGTCAACAATGCGCTGGGTGCCATGCTGCCATTGGTCCAGCAGATTCGCGACGACGCCAGCAGCAACGATATTGAAGCCGCGACCCTGGCCGAAGACCTGAGCTCGATCGAGGATTCGCTCCATACCTGCCGGCGGATCTTCGGCGGCATGCTCGCGATCGCCCGCGGCGGCGCCGGCCAAGGCTCCAGCAAGGGGGTCGGCCACGGCAACTTGCGCCGGGCGATCGACGCCGCGCTTTCGGTGCTCGGGGATAGCCTGAAGCGACGATCGATCGAGGTCGAGCTCGACCTCCCTCTGGAGCTGCCAACGATCCGCGGCAGCCAAGGAGATCTCACTCAACTGTTCTTGAATCTCAGTGCCAATGCTCGCGACGCCATGCCGGACGGTGGCGTGCTTCGAATCCGGGCCTCGCACCACCCCGGCGAGGTTCAAGTGTCGGTTGAGGACACCGGCACCGGCATCCCCGACGTCATGCTCGAGCGTGTTTCTGAGCCGTTCTTTACCACCAAAGCCGAGGGCAATGGTCTGGGGCTGTCGATTTGTCGCTCGATTCTCTGGGATATCGGCGGCGAAATGTCGATCAAGACCCTCGCTGACGAGGGCACCCGAGCGCTCCTGAAGTTACCCGTGCGCCAGGGTGACGACCCAGAGATTTCCAGCCAGTTCACCGACGGTCAGCCAGCCACTCCGCCGCTCGTCAATGACGGATCGACGGTTCTGTGAGCCCTTTCCTGATTTTCGTCGTTGACGACGAACCCGCGATGATGCGGACCGTCACCCGAATTCTCGAACGCGACTATCAAGTTCGGGGGTTCTCGTCGCCGGTCGTCGCCCTCGAACAAGCCCGCCGGCTGAAACCCGATCTCGCGGTGGTCGATATCCGCATGAAGGAGATGGATGGCTTTCGGTTGCTGAATGAACTCAAGCAGCAAGATGACGACGTGCGGGTGATCCTGATGACCGGCAGTGTCTTCGATACCGACAAGAAGTTGATTCGGGCGATTCGGGAGAAGGCATTTTTCTACCTCCACAAGCCTTTTGAGCGCACTGTCCTGCGCACCTTGGTCGACCGCTGCTACGAGATCAAACGCTTGGAAGAAGCGAATCGGCGGCACACCGAACACCTCGAAAGCCAGCTTGCCGAAGCACGAGCCTTCCAAGAGGCGATGTTGCCGGCTCGCGAGGCCGAGGTCGAAGGTTTCTCCATTCATGCTTCCTATTACCCCTGCACCGAGCTGGCCGGCGACCTCTATGACTACGCCCCAGCCGGCGAAGGGCGAGTGGCGTTGGTGATCGCCGACGTGGTCGGCCACGGAGCTTCGGCTGCGATGCTCACCAGCCTGGTGAAGTCGGCCTTTCGCGCGTCTTTTCCGGACTACCATCCGGTGGCGGTGGTCGAACGGGTGGCTGAGACCTTCGCTTCTTTCGAGCCTGGGCTATTCGTCACTCTCCTGTGCGCCCGGATCTCGGCGGCCGATGGGCGCCTTGAATACGTCAACGCCGGCCACGTCGGAGGCATGCTGGCCTTGCCCGGATGCCCACCTGAAGACCTCACGACAACCGGCCCTCTGGTCTCCCCGATTCTGCGAAACGCGACTTGGGAGCTGGGCAGCGTCGAGTGGCAGCCCGACGCCCGACTGCTGCTTTATACCGACGGCCTTCCCGAGACTTGGGGAGACGACGAGCAGATGTTTGAGGTGCCTCGCCTGCGCGACGCTTTCATGGCTTCGAAGGCGGAAGGCGCGGAACTGCTGAGCCAAATCCACGAAGCGGTGGAAGAATTTGCCGGGGGTCGACCGACGGACGACGACAAGACTCTGCTCATCGCACGGCAAATCTCATAAGACGTGAAGACGGCGCTCTTTATCACCTGCCTGGTCGATCAACTATTCCCGGAAGTCGGTGAGGCCACCGTTCGCCTGATCGAAGCCTGTGGTCGTCAAGTGGAGTTTCCTGAGGCCCAGACCTGTTGCGGCCAACCGGCGTTTAATATGGGTCACGCCGAAGAAGCGCGACGACTAGCGAAGCGCATGATCGAAATCTTCGAGCCCTACGACGAGGTGGTCGTGCCGTCCGGCTCCTGCGCTTCGATGGTGCGCGTTCACTTTCCTGAGTTGCTTCACGAGGAGTCGCAGTGGCACACCCGTGCCGAACAGCTGGCCGCCAAAGTCTTCGAGCTCACCGAATTCCTGCATCAGCAAGGAGAAGCTGCGAAGGCCGTACCTCCAACAGCAAATGCGTCCAGCGATCGCCCATGCCGAGTGGCGTATCACCCCTCGTGCCATCTGCTGCGCGAGCTGGGCGTCCGCGAGCAACCTCGGGAGCTATTGCAACAAATCGACGGTCTGGAGTTGGTCGATCTCGATGGCGCTGACGTCTGCTGCGGTTTCGGCGGCGCCTTCGCCGTCAAGATGCCGGAGCTTTCCGCCGCCATGCTCGACGCCAAGCTGAAAGCCGCCGAGGCCTCCGGTGCCACGGTCCTGACCGCGACGGATTGCGGTTGCTTGATGCATCTGGGCGGTGCCTTGAAGCGGCGTCGCAGCTCGCTTTCGGTCCGCCACATCGCCCAGTTACTCGCCGGGGACTCGGGGGATTCGTAGACTCGATGGAGATCACCAGCGACCGCTTCAGCGACCACGTCCGCCAAACTCTTGGAGACACTCAGCTTCAGGACGCATTAGGCCGGGCGTCGGTCCGCTTTCATGGCGGCCGCACGTTGGCGTTTCAAGCGTTCGAAGAGGGGGATGCGCTGCGCGACCGAGCTCGCGATCTCAAAGCGCATACACTTTCCCAACTTGACGTCCACCTGCGGACCCTCTCCGAGTCGGTCGAGTCGTTGGGCGGCCAGGTCCACTGGGCTGCAGATGCCGCGGAGGCGAGACGAATCATTCTCGGCTTGGCTCAACGCTACGACGCTCGCCGAGTCGTCAAGAGCAAGTCCATGACCACCGAGGAGATCGGGCTCAACGAGGCGCTGGAGGAAGGCGGCATCGAGACGGTCGAGACCGATCTCGGCGAGTACATCCTTCAACTGGCGGGTGAGGCCCCTTTTCACATCATCGCGCCGGCGCTGCACAAGACCAAAGAAGAGGTCACCGAGCTGTTCACGGAGAAGCTCGGTTCGCCACATCTGACTCAAATCGAAGAGCTGACTCAAGAAGCGCGTCGCCATTTGCGCGATCGCTTCCGTCAAGCGGACCTCGGCATCTCGGGCGTCAACTTTGCGGTCGCCGACACCGGCAGCGTGGTGGTGGTAGAAAATGAGGGCAACGCTCGCTTGACCACTTCCCTACCCCGTGTCCATGTCGCCGTGATGGGCATGGAGAAGGTGATTCCCGACCTCGAGTCGCTGGCGGTCTTTCTCAAAATCTTGGCCCGTAGCGCCACTGGCCAGAAGATGTCGAGCTACGTGTCCATGATCACCGGCCCGCGACGCGACGGCGAGGAAGACGGCCCCGAGGCTTTCCACCTGGTGATCCTCGACAATGGGCGCTCGCGGCTGCTTGCCGATCCCGAACTGCGCGAGTCCCTGGCCTGCATCCGCTGTGGCGCCTGTCTCAACGTCTGCCCGGTCTACCGCTACGCCGGCGGTCACAGCTACGGTTGGGTTTACTCCGGACCGATCGGATCGGTGATCAACCCAACCTTGATCGGTCGCGATCAAGCCTCTCAATTGCCGTTCGCCTCCTCTCTCTGCGGGGCCTGTCGCGACGTCTGCCCCGTCCGTATCGACTTGCCGCGCATGCTGCTCGCCCAGCGACGCAGAATCGTGGCAGAGTCGTCCGAGAAGCGGAGTGAGCGCCTCGCCGTCCGGCTCTATACCGCAGCGATGGCGTCCGCTGGCCGTTATAAGTGGGCTGGTCGTGCCCTGCGTTTGGGTTCAAGGTTGTTCGGCGCCCGGGAGGGATGGTGGCGACCACCGTTGTTCAAAGGCTGGACGAAGATGCGGGATGCACCCGCTCCCGCTCGCAAGAGCTTTCGCGACCGATGGCGAGAACAGCGAGGCTGACCTTGGACCGCGACGACTTCTTAAGAACGGTGCGTCAAAGCCTGGATGGCGTTGAGCCTCTCGATCGGCCGACGTTCTACAGTCCACCTCCGGCGCCGAGTCGTGCCGAAATGGTCGACATTCTGATTCGTGAATTGACGGTGGTCGGCGGCGTTTGCCACCGAGCGGCGTCGACTGAGGATGCCCGCGGCCAGATCCTTGAACTCCTCGCGGAGCGTCAGGCACGGCGGGTCATCCGCGGCGACACGCCGCTGATCTGGGAGCTAGCGCTCGACGTCGAGCTTGAGCGTTCAGGCGTCGAGCTGACCGTCGCAAGCCCCGATGCAGCCCGTGACCGTGAAGGACTGCGTCAAGCCGCCTTCAAGGCCGACGTAGGCATCACTTCCGTCGACGTCGGCGTCGCCGAAACCGGCACATTAGCGCTCTTAGCCGCCCCGGGTCAGGGCCGTGCTGTCTCGCTCCTGCCACCCATCCATGTCGCGGTGCTTGACTCCCGCGACATCGTCTATGAGCTAGCAGCGCTCTTCGAACGCGTCCGCGCTCAAGGCCCGCCGCCCAGCGCTTTGACGTTCATCACCGGTCCGAGTCGGACCGGCGACATCGAGCAGACCCTGACCGTCGGCGTCCATGGTCCGGGTGAGTTGCACCTGATCGTTATCGATTGACCGGCGCCGTACGTCACCTGTGCAAGAACTCAGGTATAAAGCTCGAGGAAACGCTTGAGCAGACCGTGGGCTTCGTCGGTCCGCTGCAGACTATCGACGACTTCCTCCGCCTGCTGCTCGGTCTCCAGGTACTCCCCTTGGTACATCAAAAGCCGTTTGCGCAGCTGGGATCGAGTCATTTCACCATGGAATTGGGTGCCGTAGACCGGCCCCCTTTCAAGGCGCATAACCTGAAAACCGCAAGCCGCGGAGATGGCAAGCTCCTGAAAGCCTGGTGGTGCTTCGATGACACAATCGTGATGGACCAGATTAGCCGGGAAGCGATGCGGCAATCCGTCGAACAACGGATCTTGACGCCCTTGCGGGGTCAGCTCGACCGAAAAGGTGCCAACTTCTTCTCTCTCGGGGTCGGT
Organism: Carybdea cf. marsupialis auct. non (Linnaeus, 1758); assembly: GCA_010016065.2. Taxonomy (NCBI): domain Eukaryota; kingdom Metazoa; phylum Cnidaria; class Cubozoa; order Carybdeida; family Carybdeidae; genus Carybdea; species Carybdea cf. marsupialis auct. non (Linnaeus, 1758). Next base: position 19,691 of record JAAAKL020000642.1, read on the forward strand.
GACCACCCGCCCTCCAAGGGCACGAGCCATTAGGTGGTGCCCCCAACAGATTCCGAACATCGGCACGCGACCTTCCGCGGCACGGCGAACCATATCTTCCAGCCAGGGCATGAACGGATAGTCCTGGGTCACCGAGTGATCGCCCGAACCGCCGATGATGATGGCATCCGCGTGGCGCAGGCGTTGCCAGGGCAAAGGTGGACGTTCGACCACGTTCCATGGAAAAAGCTGTTCCGAGCTCAGGCCGGTACATTGCCGCACGCACCAAGCCTCATGACGCCGGGCTTGTGGCAAGCTCCGAATCTGGATCAACGCGACTCGTATCGGTCGTTGCTCCAGCGGCGGCCGTTGGACCGCCGCGACGGCATGACTGGCCGAGATGCCCTCAGCCATCGACCAACTCCCGAGCACGCTGCCCGGCTTCAACGATTGCTTTGATCAAAGTCACGCGCAGACCGCCTTCTTCAAGCTTGAGGATACCATCGATCGTACAGCCCGCGGGGGTCGTCACCTCGTCCTTGAGCACTGCCGGGTGATCGCCTTTTTCCACCACCATCTGACCGGCGCCGAGGCAGGTCTGTGCCGCGAGTTCCGTGGCCACCGCTCGCGGCAGGCCCAGCTTGACCCCACCTTCGGCCATCGCCTCGATGACGATATAGATGAACGCCGGTCCACTAGCCGACAGGCCGGTGACCGCATCGAAGTATTTCTCATCGAGGACCAAACTGCGGCCGATGCTCGAGAAAAGCGCCCGGCCAAGCTCGATGTGTTCCGGTCGGGCCCAGCGGCCACCGCACACCGCAGTCATGCCGCATCCGATGCGACTCGGCGTATTGGGCATCGCCCGGACGACCGGCATCTCGAGACCGCCAAGATGGGCTTCGATCGCTTCCGTGGTCAAACCAGCAATGATCGACAACAAGATCTGATTCTCGGACAGCTGCTCGCGAATCTCTTCGATCACCTGCGGTGCGATCTGTGGCTTGACGCATAACAGGATGACTTCCGCGTCGCAGACAGCCGTCGTGTTCTCTAGCGACGTCGAGACCGCATATTGCTGCTCCATGTATTCGAGCCGCGGACGATGCTTGGCCGTCGCCACCACATGCCGAGCTTCGACGACTCCTGAGCCCACCAGAGCTGAGGTTAAAGTCTCTCCCATCTTGCCAGCGCCGATCACCGCCAGCCGCTTTAGACGCACGCCGTCTGTCATCTCTACTTTCTCCGCAGCATGGCACGTAGCACGTGCCCGGCAATCTTCGGATTCTCACGCAGTCGCCGAGTGGAATATTGATACCAGTGACGACCATAAGGGACGTAGACCCGCAGACGATGTCCGCCAGCGATCAAGATTCGCCTTAGCTCCGGTTCGACCCCGAGCAACATCTGGAATTCGTAGCGGTCCGGGCTCAACCCCAGACGATCGATCAAAGCGACGGCAGCACACACCAGATACTCATCATGGGTGGCAATGGCGACGTAGACCTCATGCTCGAAGAGCTTTTCAAGCGCCGCGATGAAATTGAGACGCACGGTCTCATAGCCTTTCCAGGCGGTATCACGGGGCTCGATATAAATACCCTTGCAGAGCCGGATATTCGCCCCTGCCGGCAGCTCGGCGATATCGCGCAGAGTGCGTCGCATATAAGCCTGAAATACGGTGCCGACAAGCTCGGTCCGCTGCCTCAAGTGGCGATAGATTCTGATCGTGCCGTCGGTCGCGGTCCGATCCTCCATGTCGAGGCGGACGAAGATGCCGGCCGCTGAAGCCTCATCGACCAACTTTTCCAGGTTCTCCTGACAGAACTCCTCGTCGATGGCTAGCCCGAGTTGAGTCGGCTTGACCGAAACGTAGCAATCCTGGAGGTCAGCCTCTTGGATCGCTTCCAGCAGGCTGCGGTACTCCTCGAGCGCCGCCCGCGCTAGTTTTCGGTCGTGAACTTCCTCACCGAGGATGTCGATCGTGGTGAGCGCACCCTCGGCATCGAGCTCTCGGATCACCCTGCCAGCGTCCGAGAGCTCTTCTCCAGCGACGTATCGAGAAGCAACTCGGCGGACAATCGGCTTCGGTACGAGTGGCAGCGTCGCCACCACCAATCGGTCGAAGATAGCCACGGATCACGGAGCCTTCAGCGATGATCGATCAGGCGTTGGCAGAAGGCGACGGTTCACCGTTGCCGACGGTCGCCACGGGCTCATCGACCACCCAGCGTACCGAGCGTGAGCACGGGCAAGAGCCACCGACCCGTCGTAGGTTGGGCATTCTGCGGCCGGCGTCCGTTGCTGTGACCTCGCCGTCCACCACTTGTTTCAGGGTCTCGGCATATTCGCGGAAATCGCGATTCGCCAGGTATGACTCGGGCAGCTGCCGGCGCAGGTGAGCCATGTAATCCTCATAGCGCTCGTAGTTTTCGCCGTCGAAGCCGGTCATGGTGAAGGCAGGCACACCACGACGACGGAAGAATCCGGAATTCGGCATGTGGACCAGGTCTTCCCACGCAATGCCGCGTTTTGGCATTCGCTCAGCCTCGATCTCCGTGAGCAACTCATCGGCCTCGCTCCGAGACAGCTCGGGCAAGCGCGCTCTCACGTAACGCTTGTTGAGATCACCGACCAGCTTGGAAACCTCTTCGTAGTATTCGCCCTGAGCCTCGGCGTTCCGCATCGGCTTGAAACCCATACGCACGTTGGAACCACCGCCGCGCTCGTCACCGAACATCTCGAGGCCCCGAGGCAACCACTTGTTGATCGCTTTCTGCAACATCTCCATGGTTACGTAGACGTTGCCTTCAGCGGCTTCGGTCGCCCAACGACGCATCGGCACGACCCCGGTTGCGAGGTGGAACGCTTCTTCGCGCAACATCTTAGGCATTGACTCGGCCATCGGCTTGTAAGCGCTCACCCGCTGCATCGCCAGCTGATACTTGCCGACCCGATCGATCAATGCGCAGAAGGTAATGTTGTCAACAAACGAGTCGAAGTCGATATTGAAGGCGCCCAACACGTGAGAGCCGGTCTGCATCGACAAAATCTCTTCAACCATGTCGGGGCCGGTTTGGTCCGAGACCGAGCTCCAATCCTCATCTAGCAAAAGATGCAACATCTGATAGCCGTGGCGCAATTCCTCCGCCATCATGCGCAGGACCCAGACTTGATCGACCTCTTCCTGCGCTCGGGCCAGAGTCAGCCGATGCTGCTGAATCGAGCCGAACTCGGTCGAAGCCTGGGCCCGAATAGCGCCGAGCAGATGGTGCGCACGCTCGGGGCCCAGCTCTTCAGGGCGGGTAAATTTTTGCTTACCGGCGTCTTCCCCACACTCGATCTCATTGCAGATACCGAGCTCGCGAAAGGCACAGAGCTTGAAGTGAGGCTCCTTAGGAAAGTGCTGGTCCCAGTTCTCCATCAAGAAGTCGAAATCTGGGATGAAAGTGTCCCGCCACTTCTCAACGGCGGAGTGGAAGTTGTTGGGGAGAAGAGCCTCTCGGGTTCGCATATTTAAAGCCTCCTCGCGGATGCGGGTGGTTCAGTGCGGAAGTTGTCAATTAGCCGCTGGGTTTTCACCACCCGTGCGGGTGGTTTTCCATCCCATTATTCGCCTTGGCCTTGCCAACGGATTCTCCGCTGGCTAGAGCGACTTGACGAACGGCTTCAGCGGTGCCGGCTCGAAGCCTAAAGAGCTGAAGAAACCGGCGATATCGCCCATCGTTTCGTCGACCAGTGTGCGAACTGTGGTCGCTCCTCGGCCGCGGAAATGTTCGAGCAAAGCCTCGGCCATCTGCCGGCCAATCGCGGCGCCTCGACGTTCCGGATCGACCCCCAGAACCTCGATCCAACCGGTCGGTTCTTCGAGGCCAAATTCACCAGCCCGCACTTCTCCGAGCATGAAACCAACGACGTCGCCATCGAGCTCGGCTGCCAAGGCAGCGTCCGGATCTCGGCGCATGTAGTAGGCGATCCGCCGCTCCCATTCCTCAGGGCGATAGCGGCCGGTGATCTTCTCATCGATGTCGGTGACCGCTCCGATATCGACGGTATCAAGGATCCTGATCTGGACGTCTTGAGGGGTCGCCATCATGTCTGCCAATTCGCTGTGGGGGATTTTGAAGTGCTGCCAACGGTGCAACCGCGACTTTGAGATTGTACTCGTTCGCGGGTTTCGGGGCAAACGAATTCATTCGGATCTACGACGCAATTCTCGCGCTCTGAGAGGGTTGCATCCGGTCCACTACCAGGTCGATACAGACTGAATGAAACCGGATGAGATTTGCCTGCCGTCCCTTGATCATCGGCCGGTCTGACCCTACGATCAGCAGCATCACATGGCCAGACGATGAGCGCAGATACCCGTATCCGAAAGATCCACATCCGAATTCTGAACCGGCTCGATTCGATGCTCGAGTCGGCCAAGGATTCAGCCTTTCTCGCCTTACGCCGAGATCTGATCTCAGCCTGGAACGTCGGCGAGCATCTCCAACACCTCACCCTGGTGGATTCGAGCATTCTCCGACGACTTGAGGCTGCGAATCCGCCGGCCGAGATGGCGGGCAAAGGCCCGACGCTAGCCGGTCGCTGCATGCTGCTGACGGGTTACATCCCGCGCGGCACGGGCAAGGCGCCCGCTTTCGTCATCCCGCGTGACATCCGAGGCGAGGAGGTCAGGCCGGCCTTGTCTAAAACGCGCGAGCGTTTTGCCGCTCTCGATCTGGCAGTCCTCGCCGCCGATGGCGCCCTTGCCCGCCACCATGCTTTCGGTTTTCTCAACGGCCTCCGATGGTTACGCTTCGTCGATCTCCATCACCATCACCACTGGAAAATTATCGGTGATATTCAACAGAAGATGTGAACATCAGGTCGTGAATCCTAACGGCACTCAAGAACTTAAGCTCGATTCTTACAGAGGGAGTCACATGCCGAATCTTAGCAGTGAACTGTATCCACACCAGGGCTTCCGCAACCCGCGCGCAAAGCCAGATGGCAGCTCGTGAATACCGCCAAGTGTCGGGAGAGCGGCTTGAGCTGCCGGAGGCACTTGATCGGGCATCGGTACTTCACAACCTTGAGATTTATCGGGCTGAGAGAACGATCCGATCTTTTGAAGTCAAGGGCACTCCGATCGGTAGCGAGGCCGAGACTGCTCTTCTCTACATTCTCTGGGCGTACTCTAAACCGCCCAAACGTAGCGTAGAGATCAGGTTGATCGCTCCACTGGGCCCGCGACGAGGCGACGTCGAGCCCCCCCTCGGTCAAATCATCCTACGCTATGACGCGGACGGCCACGCGCTGGCCCGATTGGTAGGACGCGGTCGATTGAAGCGCGGCCGGGGTATGGCTAGCCATCGTGTCACCCAATCGCTGATGCGCAACTTCGCACTGGCGGGCATTGACGGTCACTGGCGCTCCGAAGAGCTTCACGAGGTTCACCTGGCGTTCGCCAAGATACCGGCCGAAGATCGGGGAGCTTTGGTCGGAGCGACGTTGCGGCGGGTCCGCAAGATCCAGGATGCGAATCATCCTGCGGCGGCACAGTATTTTTATCAGCAGGCCCTGCAAGATACCGATGTCGATGACGTTGTCGAGTTCCGGGTATCGGATCTTGCCTTCGCCTCATCCGGAGTCTCGTTTGTTGGCGATGCTGGTTCCGTCGCACCTCCGAGTCTGCAAACGATCTTGCACGAGGTCGGACATGCGGTCGAGACCGAGTCTGAACGCGTCGCCCGGCGTCGGCTCTGCCTAGCGATGGCTGCCAGCAACCAGAGGGTTGGAGACTGGAATCGATTTAGTCGTCTCTTCGCGCGGACACATAACGCCCTCTTGGACCGTGAGAGGTCCTGGATCGATGAACGCAACTCGCGAGTGAACCAACACAACCGGACCCTAAAGCAGATGCGAAGGGCGATCTTGGGACGGCCCCGTCTGGATCTGGAGCTAGACCAGGCACGTCGCCGGATCGCGCTCCTCGACGAAAGGATCCAAGCTCTCTCCCACTCGAGGAAAGCGCTGGAACGGCTCCACGATGGCATATCGGCTTTTGTTCAGGACGCGGGGGAGCGCCGACAAGCCGAGGAAGCCTTGGCTGAGTATCGGAATCGATCCGATCGCGAAGTCCGTCTGCTGGATCGCACAGAGTGCCTGCTCGCCTCGCGCGTCGTCGACGTTCGGCAGGATCGGGTCGGCAAGGAGCAGCAGCTCGCAGCGGTCTATTCCAACGGGCGTTCCCATCGGCTGCAAAACTTCATCAACCATGTCAGGAGACACCGAATCGAAGTCGGCATCACCGCTTACGCGCGCTCGAGCTGGCCGACGGTGCCAGGCGAGCTTTTTGCCGAAGCGTATTCGCTTTGGCTAACGGACCCGGGTTTTCTCGAAGAGACCGTACCCGGGCTCTACCGGTGGTTCGAACATGGACGGTACCGGCGGGATCGTCTGAGTTGAGACCTCTTCATCATGAATGTCGAACGCTCAAGTCCTAGCTTCGGCATGATAAGCTTCTTTTGTCGCATCCAATAATATCAGGCGACAGAAAATTTGATTAGCCAGGATTCTTTAGCATTAGATTCGAAGTTCTACGGCTCTTGGGTAGAATTCACTATTCTATAGGGGCAGTTGCTTAGATGTCGAAAAATGTGTTGTGCAGGGAATGTTACCGTCTGTTCAATTACGCGAGTACAGGAGCCCTTTGCCGGTCTGAGAAATGCCGTGAGGTCCGAGATGACTACGGGCGACCGGCTCCCCGCTTCCTGAATACACGAGCTTATGGGTTGTGGCAGGGTTGGCCTAAACGCCGCCTAAGCTTCGGTCCTGAGGATCAGTGTCCGATTTGCCGATCGCCCGGTAAGTTGGTGCCCGCCTGTCCGATCTGCCGCCGAGAGCTCGATGCCACCGTCGGCCAGGTGCAAGACCACGTCATCGGCGTGATCGGCGCTAGCGACTCGGGCAAGTCTCATTATCTGGCCAGCGTGCTCCGGCAGTTTGACAAAGGCAACATCGGCGGCCAACAGTGGAAAGTCACTTTTGGACGACCGGAAGATCAGAGGCTGTACAACAGGAAATTCTTGCGACCGCTATTCCATCAATACCAAGAGCTGCCGCGCAATCCAGGCCGGGTCGAGCCGGAGCTCCGGCTGTTGCTCGAAAACGAGACCAGCGGCCAACGAGTCTTGTTGATCTTTCGCGATCTCGGCGGTGAAGTCTGTGCCAATCCTGAAAGGCTCAAGAACGTCCGGTTCCTGCGCTACGCCCGAGGAGTCGTACTCATCACAGATCCGCTGGCCTACATGCCAGAACACGATCTGGCCAAGGGCTTGCAGCGCATGGAAGCGACCGAGATTCTCGACAACTATCGATCAGTCCTTGAACAACAGGAAGTAGAGCCGGCTCATGATGCTTACCCGCTATTGCCGAAACAGAAGTTCCTCGCGGTGGCGGTGACCAAAGCAGACTTGGTGCTGGAGCGAGAGCATTTTTTTTGGCAAGACGGCAATCGAGATCGCCACCTATCTTCCAACTTCTGGGAACTGCGCCATCGGGAAAACGACAAGACCCGACAGTGGGTGCGGCAAGAACTCAGCGAGGAATTGGCTGAGACCGCGGCGGAGTTTGCTGATGTCGGCTACTTCTTCGTCTCGAGCTTTGGCTTTCACCATGTCCCCGGCACCAAGCTGGGCGAGGCGCCCCAGCCGCGTCGAGTGCACGAGCCCATCTTCGCCCTACTGAACCGTTTCGACCTGGCGGCCTCTACCAACGGCCGCAGGGAAGACGCCATCTGAGAGCGCGGAATTGACAAATTCCCCCGACAGACTCTGGCGTCATATCTTGACCGCGACGGCGGGCGGCCCACACGGCAGTGGTTTCCGGACCATCGCCAGTGCCATCGAGGACGAAGAAATCCGCAACCATATCGAGCAGGCTCTGGAGGACGCGGCCGAGGTTGCCCCTAGAGAACGCGTTTATCAAGCCCGGACGCTTCCAGCCCTCGATCATATGTGCTTGCTGTCGAGATTGCAGCCCAAGAGCGGTCTTGCGGATGGTCGGCGGGGAAATTACTGGGCGGAGAGCGTCCTCGTGCCGATGACCTGGCTTGAACAAGGACATTGGGACTTGGCACAGGCCTTCGAGCAGATAATTTTCACCGATGCGAAGGAGATCGCGGAGCAAGAACAGGGGGTTGGCGATATCCCTGAGAATGAGAAGCGATTGCAGCCGGAAGAGCTTCAGCCGCTTGCCCAAGGGCCTTTAAAGCGTTTGGCTCTCTTACGGAACATCGAGGCAGGGAACCGACGGAGACTGTTGGCAGCCGTGGTCCGTCAATTTCGTGACCAATACCCCGTCTACGTCGTCCGGCCGAAAGGCATGGACGCTACTGAGTTCGAGCGACTGATGCTGATGCTGCCGCTGCTGTTGCCGCCATGTCGTAGGAAAGCCTTCGGCGGCCACAGACCGATCCATCTGAGAACCCTTGGATTCGCCAAGACAGACCTGAGTCTGCCGATCGACATCTTGGGCGTCAGCGCAGACCAGATCGAGGATGTAGGTCGGGAACCTGGCACGACCGTCAACCTGGATCCGGGCTTAAAGATGCAAACCAGAAAGGTCAGCGGCTATGGGGAGGAGTACGTCCATTGGCTGGCTGTGGTCATTCATAGCCAGCGTTGGGACGATCTGGAAAGTTGTTACTTAGCCTCAAAAAGCGGAGGGCATGATCCGATCGAGGCCTTCAAAATGACGAAACGAAAAAAGCCTGTTGCCAAGCCAACGAGTCGGGTCAAGACGAATCACGCGCACACTGGCGCCGCGGCGAATACTTCGACCGCACAAACTTCGGAGTTCTTGCCTCAAGCCCAGGCGCTTTGGAGAATGCGGGAGCGGAACGAAAAGGAAGCTGCAGCGCTGCGCAAGCAAGTTCACGACGAGGTACGGCAACTCAAAGAGACTCTAAAGAAAGACTTCGAGAGCCAGAAGGCAGCTCTAGCAAACGCTGGAGAAACCCATCTCAAGGATCTCGGCACAGCAGCCAAACGATGGCAGCAAGAAATAGAGCGCCAGAGCAACTCGGCGGAAAACCCAAAACTCCAGCCAGCTCCCGTCAGTGGACAGGGAACCTATGGCCGCGCGGCATCCACCGCCCGGACCTACCTATGGGAAATAGCCATCGTTGTCGTCGCTTTTATTGTACTCTCTTTAGTTGCGGTTGAACTCTTCTGGAACCGCTCACCTGAATGGGCGAGCAATGGGAGTACGAATATTGGCCGGGCGGGCAATGGAGGCACACAAAACGGAACTGCCCAAAATCAGAACCGGAGTAACGAAGGCCAGAGCCAAAGAGACGGAGGCAAAAAAACCGAGAGGTCAAATTTCGATAGCGTCAGGCCCGACAAGAAGACCGCATGGCTAATTTTGAACACGGCTATTCTGTCCGACCGCTCCGAGTCGGGCTCTCTATGGCTCGCTTGGTCAAGTGCGTCGATCAGTGCAGAGACCTCCTGCGCTCTACTACAAATGGCCCTGGGAACCGCGGTCGACAGCTATTGCGGCACTGGAACCAATAAAAAGTTAGACGCTCGACTCAAAGAGATCGGGCATGAGCAATCGACAAGTAAATATTTACATTTCTTCGAATACCTGTTTAGACTCGACGACAAGTGCATTAGCAGTCCACTGACCCTAAATTGCCTACCGACGACCGAACAAACCACGCGTTTAGTCACGCTCGCCCAAGAGACCGCAGAGAAAATCGAGGGAAGGATCGAGAGACGGCGCGAAAAGGGTGAGGATATTCAAAGAGAACTTGAGATCCAGCTTGAGCTACAGCACCTGATCCTAAAGACCTCTCCGGAGTTACTCGACCGGCTGAGAGAAGTCCCAGACTTCCTCCTCAAGTCCATGCTTGAATTAGCGGCCGAGCTTTGCCCTAAGACCGTCTCGGAAACACGGGACCAATACGATCACGATGGGTTGCAGCAGTGTCTTACTTCACTCGCGAACCAGAACAGCGGGTCCTAGCTCCATCCATCAGCAATCGAACCACTCTATGAGCTTGGAACCTATCCCACAGTTGCTCTTCTCCACCCGTGCCGCAGACCCAAAGGTCGGGTTGGACTTCAACCGCGAGTTGATCGGTTGCACGGCTGGCCTGGACGAGGAGGCTCAGAATTTCTTCACCCTACGAGCCGACCTGACCTATTCGACCTCCCGTCAGCCGAAGCTTCAGCCCATCTGCTCCGTGGCAAGCATCGACGACGACCGTTGGCTCTTCTTCCGTGCCGTCAGCCTGGGCCGCTACCGCAAGAGTAGCCATCAGATGTTGATTCATGGCCTGGTGCTACGCTCGGATCATCTCCAGATTTTAGACTGGAATCCTTTCCTGCTCTGCCGTCTAGATGGGATTGACCTCGTCGATACGCATCCCGGACGTCGTGGAGAGCTAGCTGCCCTCAGGTTGCCAGCAGGTATCGAATCAAAAGTTCAGGAGACGAACAAGCAGCGTCTCAAGCAACTTCAATTTACCCTCGACTCGAATCATCGGTCGTCCTTTGCGCCACTGTTGAGTTTGGTTCGTCGGTCTACAGATCCGGTGGCTTGCGTGAGCTCCAGCCAACCCGACGCCGAGTTGATCGAGGCATTGCTGCTTCATTTTCATGCGGAGGATCGGCCATGGCTCAGTTTCCACTCTTGGTACGTTCAGGATCGACGACTCGACTACCGTCTGCTCTTTATTTCGGAAGCGGAACTCCCCCTTGTACGTCGGCATTTCCCTCGCCTCGAGGTGTGGACCCCGGAAAAAAGCAATCATGATTCGGTGGCAGGCCTCACCTGCGAGCTTCGCACGAGCTCAGTTGACGACTTCTTCGACACCCTCGAGAAGTACAGAATCACTTACTTCTGCGATCGACCAGTGCCGACAATCGACGCCGAGGACGCAGAGTGGTGCTTACGAGACGGTCTCAAGCAGACGCTCGATGACCACCAGAGAAAACGCCTTGGGCATCTCGCGCAACGTTCGGGCAACCCTCTGATCTTCTCTGCTGATGACTTGCTAGAAATCTGGCCGGCAGGACACGACGCTTTTGAAGAGAGGGCTCGCAAGCGTCTTGCTCGGATCGGCCCGGTCAGCCAGCAGATGATCGACGATGCGCTCGGCCGACTCTTGGGCAGCATCCCGCCCTCACCGCCGTCGACGGAGTTCTGGCTTCCTCGTTGGGGCCTACTCGTCATGTGGAAGCATTTCGACCCGGAATTTCACGACCAACGTGCCCAGGCCTGGCGACAACTGATACCGATCGCAGATCTCGAAGGGGCGATGCAGATCCTGCTCGGGGACGCGAGCGGCGCCGCCTCAAAGCTGCTCGACGAATACGTCATTCTCGACGCGGAATCGCTGGCTAACATAGATGTTGCGGCAGAGTTGTCTGATCAACTCTACTGGCCCCGCTACCTTAGATGGCTCGCCACTTCGGGGAGTGGACTGGGATCCATGGTTCCACGAATCGAGGGCATCATTGGATCGATCGTCCAGCAACCCCGAGCGCTCGTCTGGCTGGCGGAATTGCAGACCATCTGCAATCTAGCAAAGCTGCCGGTGGCAACCTACAGACTCATCTTCGAACGAGAGATCCCTCTTCTCGAACCGCACGACCGCCGTGAAAGAATACGCGAAGCCGTCCATGCGCTCCTCGAGGATCCGACGGGTAGCTGCGACTTAGTGCTTCGAACTTTCCTGGGCAGACAGCCTCTCGCGGGCAATCTTTGGACTGCCATGGCAGACTGGATCCTGGCACAGCCTGACCTTGAGGTCGCTTGGCAGCGCTGGCTGGCTCTAATCAAGTCCCAGGAACAGTCTTTAGAACTCGAAGCGGCTTCAGCGGGTGGTGGCTTTATCTACCGGCTTGCTTTTACCCCACTCTGCCGCCAGACGTTTGCTAGCTGTCAGGCCTTGGTGACAGCCCGAGCGAAAACCGTTGCGGAAGAGTTTTTCCTAAGCCGCCTCTTGCAAGCGGTCGCTGAACCTCTTCTAGAGCCAGCAAGTCAACCACTATCTCCACAAGTATCCCTGCATCTCCCAGACCTGATCATAGGTTTGATTCAAGCGAGATCTCTGAATTCCAAGCCAATTAAAAGACTTGACCAGATTCTTCTAGACCTTCTCTTCTTCGGTCACCAGCACGTCGAACGCGTCCTTGAGCTCATCGATCTTGGTAGCCTGGAGATCGATCCGGAAATCGAGATCCGAACGCTTCGCGGCGCGCTCAGTGCCTTTCTGAAAGAACTGTTGACCCGGGGCGGGCCTTACTTTGACGACTTGTTCGAGACTGACCTGACGACTGAGAACCTGCCACAGATCGAGCGAAGACGCGATTGGAGCCATCTGTTGTTAGACGACCTGCACCGATCGCCACCGGCGGATGGACTCGACGATGGGCGCTACCGTTCTTGCTTGGAAATCGCCTGGCACGTTTGGCGCGACGCGGAAGATCCTGAAGGCGCTAGCAGGATCCGCATCCTCAGCCTGCTCCAGATGGATCCAAAGACTGGCCGTGACAATCTTCAGCAACACAAACTGGTCATGCGACGTCTAGTTGGCGACCGAGAAGCCCTCGCGAATAGCCTGCTTGAGCAAATAGAAGAGACACCCGTTGCATCCGAGCAAACGGACCTATTGAAAACGCAAACTAGTACGCTCTCCCATGAAGTATTGCCCCAAATGTAAAGAAGACCGGTCGGACTCCGACCAATATTGTCCTAGATGTTTAACCGAGCTCACGACACGTTCGGCATCCGAGCGGGATCCAATCCCTTTACCCCCGGCACCAACTGCCGCACCGCCTGTAACGGCTCCACCAACCTCCCAGCCATCTTTGGCGGCTCCTTCTTCCGCGCCGCCGACGACAGAAACTAGTGAACCCAGGGCCCATTCAGGACCACCGCACGACGAACCCAGCACCCCTACCACTGCGTCGCTCCATGCTCTTCCCCGATCCCGCGCCCGCCAGAGCGATCGTCAATCAAAGTCCAGCATAGACGACCCGAAAGAGGATCGCGACACCAGCAACCAAGACTATGACCAGGTCGTCAAGAAGGTCCAATGGCACCTCCGCAACGGCTACGATCTCTTTGGACTGGCAGGACACGCTCAGTCGGGCAAAACCCACTGCCTGAAGGCACTGGGTTATTTACTTGCGGATCATGGCTTCGACATCACTGAATTGCGGGAGAAGTTCAGGACCGTCCCAGTGCCAGGGACAACCCAAGCTGAAATCTTTGACGCCGCCGTTACCCGGGGGTCCTCAAAATGGGTCTTCGTAGATGCTGGCGGTGAGCTCTATCAGAAGATTCAGAACAACGATTGGAAGTCCGTTGAACCGAATAGAACTAAGTTGACCCACTGGCTGCACAACTGTAAGGGCCTGTTCCTATTTCTCCACCTTGACCAGGGACACTTCAACAAGTGGCTGGCCGACACAGATCCGGCGGAAGTGACCTCAGCCAGCGAAGGAGAGCGCAAACGGCTTGAGGACTCGGTCGAACAGGCGCGCGACATGCAGAAGCAGCTCGAGTTCTTCGGTCACTTCCTGCTCTTCTTGCGAGCGCTCAAGCATACTGATGGTCAAGCCATGCAGATTATCGAGGAGTGCAAGAAGGGCAAGACTTTGGAAGAGTCTCTGCGCGGATACGCTAGAAAGGCACCTTTGTTAGACATCCCTATCATGTTTTTCTTTACTCAAGCTGACACCTATGATCAGCAAGGATTCGAGATCTCAGCCGGCCTCCATTTCGAGCCTCGCAGCCTGCCGATGTCAGCCACGTTGTTCGCTGCCCGCCACCTACCGGAAGTCTTCAGTAGCCTTCTCGACCACGCCCGATGGTTCAAGTTCGATTTCCTCCAATCCTACGAGGAATACGAAACCGGAGAGGAGGATCACACCGGGAAGCCGTTCGTGAGAACCGCCTGGCAGACCCCGGAAGACGCGGTTCCGCTATCGGTGGGTCTCATGTCAGGCCTCGAATTCATACTTCGACACCAAAACCAAGATCTCCCTTGGTGGCGAAGCATAGGGTTCGATACGAGACGCTCGCTCCAGGTCCACAAATTGTTCCATCCCAGGTTGTGGAAAGACATCAAAGTCGACCTCGGTCGTCGACGATAGTGGCAGGAGCATTGCGATGGCAAAGACCACTGAGTTTGGGCTGGGAAAGACTTGGGAGCCTCTGCGCCTCGGCAACAGCATACCGCTAACCCGAGGCATGCGCCGCTCACAGCGGACCGGCATCTTGATCGCGGTTCTGATTTTCGGCGTCATGATCGGGGGAATCTTCCGGTTGCTTCATCCAGCCATCGAGCGGCTCTCCGAGGACGAAGCTCAAAGAGTGACCTACGATCGACTGGAGGGACTGCTCTTACCTCCCTGGGATCCAGGCGGCGAACTGTCGCCGATCGCACTGCCCGAGCCTCAGCCGACGCCAACACCGATTCCCTGGCCAGGAGCCCATCCGGGAGACCCAACGCTGCCTCCGGAGCTACGCGAACGCGTCGCTAGTAGCCTAGAGCGCCTCCAAGAGGAACCGATGGCAGCAGCCGGCAGCCTGAATCGGGTGGTCCAGAGGTCAAACGCCTGGGCTCCGCGTTACAATTTGGGGGTTAGTCTCTATCGTGCGGGCCGCTGGGATGACGCGGTCGACCACTTGGACCAAGCGCTGGAGCGCCTCTTCGGCCTGGAGGAAGGCTACGGCAACCAGTCGAAGCATCAGGCGGCGACGATCCACAATCGTTACGCACTCGGACAAGCTCTGCTGAAGCAGGGGCAGTGCGTTCGGGCAATTCGAGTGATCAAGTTCGGCATCCGGGCTCTGAGCCGGTACTTGACTGTCGCGGATCTCGACATCTATGGTCGCTATCTGCCATTCCTCGTGGCTCCGACCTCCTTCGACAGCTATTCCATGTGGCTCCTGCTGGCCCAGGCGTATGTTGAATGCGAGGACAGATACCCCGAGCAATACTTCGAAGATTTCCCAGACGCCAAGGATTTTCACGCCGTGGAATACTCGGACCCCGACGCCTCGGAAGTGCGAGACGGCCCGTTCCCCAACGAGCTGACTTTGTGCATCGACAACAACGGCTCAACGTCCCGGTGCTGGGCTCTGTCCAATCTCAATCTGATCTATTACGCCAGTCGCCGGTCCTATCCCGGACAGGATGGCAAACCACCTGCCGGCATCGAGTCCCTGTGGCCGAGGATGGCGGCCATCGCCTACGAAATCGCTCGCCTGGCCGCCGAACGTGAGCATGACCGGGAAGCGGCGGCCCGCTACCTGCAGCAGGCCCGGATCCTCAACCGCTCCAACTCCAACGCCGAGCTCGGTGAGCGGATCGATCAGCTGGGTCGTTACCTCGCTCGAGAAGTCCGCGACTTCACGCTGCTTGCCGATCCCTATCGCAAATTCAAGGTTGAGCAGTTGCCGTTCGCAGAGGCGGCCTCGCCGGAGGAGATCAAGGGCATGGCGTGGGTGCTCAAGGAGAACTGCGAGAAACACTTGACCCGGCGCAATCCGGACGCCATTCCCGCCGACATCACCAAGGTCCGGCAGAGGCTGGCGGCCACCGAGTACCTGGCGTCCCTAGATCAGTGGCAGGGCGAGGCCGAGCAAGCGTTGCAGGATCGGTTGCTGGCAGCCATGGCGACCGAACGCCAGCGCGGCGACGACGCCACCGCGATAGCGATCCGTGACTTTCGCGCCGACTTCCTCGGTGGCAGTTGGCCTTGGCGGGCACGCCTAGCGTGGATCGATCGTGGCTTCGTGCTCAGCGCGCTGTCGCTGCTGGCGCTCTTCTTGCTTTCCATCGCAGCCTGGTGGCTGATCCACCGCTACGTGGTCTATCCCTACTTGCTCTACACCTGTGACTACTACAAGACCGAATTTCAACACAGGCACCAGGAACGACAAAAAGAGGATAAGCCGTTCACTGGCGAAGAGATTCGAAGCAACCTCGAAGCCCGTGGCCATTTGTGAGAATCAAACCCTTCAGATGTCCTGCTGCTTCAGCCAATCTTCGGGCCAGTACGACTGGATGATCGGGTCCAGCAACTCGCGCACCAAGCTCACCGCTTCGCGGCTCTCACCCTGAGCTTCGATGTAGACAGCTGTGGTTAGCACCTCGCGCTCGGCGCCTTCGACGCGCTCGATGGCCAGGATCAGCACCGCGCTCTCCACCTGCTCGATGCCAGTCGTATACGTTTGAATCGCTTCCGGCGCCGGCTGAGTCGGGCTGCGATCGACCGATCGACGTAGCATGGTCGGTGTGCCCGTCTTGCCGAAAAGGCGATATTTCACCCCGTTAGGTGCGGCTTGGTTGATCTCCTGCAGCGGCTGCCATAAGCGTCGGCCGGTGCCCCGAGGGTCTTCGACCACGGTTCGCATGGCATTGACCACCAGATTGCGGGCCTTCTCCGGCAGATCCCATGGAGTGTCTGCCCGTTGCTCTTCGAGGTTCCACAAATCCACCCGTTCTCCGTCCGGGCCGGGCGCGGTAATCCGCTCGATCAACTGAGCCTGAACCTGTTGACCGGTCGCCAAACGTGCCAGACTCTCAGCCAACTGAACGTTGCTCCACCGGTTGTTGCCATTGCCTAAAAGCAGGGTGTATAAGTCCTGACGGAAACTTTGAACCAAGTTAGCTCTAAAGTCTACTTTCTCAGGCGTAACGGTCGAGAAGCTGAGCAGCGAATTGCTTCTTGAGCTTGCCACCGTCAGATCAATCACCGGCTGCCACAGACGTTGATCCAACCCTTCGACCGTAGCGACTTTCTTATACTCGACCTGATGCCCATAGAGATCGCGAAACGCACGAAAGAATTTCTCGTCTCGCAGATCCGCGATCAGTCCGCCGGCCTCTTTGCGGATGATCGGCAGCGTCGGCCTGCGGTCGAAGGTGCTGCCACCGAGCGTCCAGCGCGCATTCTGGGATAACAGTTCGGCGGAACGATCGAGGGTGGGCGCGGGCCCCTGCCACTCAGCCATCGCCAACAAACCCAGGTAGAGCATATAGCGATTGGAGGAGACGGTCAGGAATCGGGTGAAGTCAATCAGGCGTTGCTCGTCGCCGCCGCGACAATCGCTGGGCAGGTTGTAGTTGCCGATCGTGTAGCCGAGCAGATCCCGGGAACTCGTGTCTGCCGGGACACAGGCGGTCTTTAGCCGCGCCAGTTGCGGGCGGGCGGCGAGGGCTGCCGAGGCCAGGAACGGCTTGGTCGCCGACCCAATCTGGTGCTGGAGGAAATTGTGGTTATGCAGGAGCTGTTCGCGCTGGTCCCAAGCCTTGCGTGGATCGAGGCGGTCGGCGTCACGGGCCGTCGGAAAGCTCGCCAAGGCTAGCACCCGACCGGAATCGGCCTCCATCAAAGTCACGGCGGCGCGTAGCGGCCGTCGATAGTTCCCGGCAAAGTCGCTCAGGGTGGTTTCCAGACGCTGATTGAGAAACGGGTCGAGCGTCAGGTAGACATCAAAATCAGAACGGCCACCTCTTGGAGCGCTGGTTTCTGGTTGATCCGAATCCTCGCTGGCGGCCTCGCCTTCCCCATCCTGAGGCAGGCCTGCCACCACCACGGCATCGATCGCCCAGGCAATGTCCTTCGCCATCGCCAGGCGGTCGCTGAGGGTACGTCGCCGAGGTTCGCCGTTAACCTCGCTAACGAACGAAACCAGGCCTGACCGTAGGCCGGTCTCGACCACGTAGTGCTCGTCGAAGCCGACGCCGTTGCCGACCCGCAGGAGGTCTCCGGTTTCCATCCGTATGCGCCATCCGAGAGGGTAGGAGCAACCGTTGAGCGTCATTTCGGGCCGGCTTTCAAAGCTCTCCAACACCACCTGATCACCGATGTTCTGAAGTGACGCGAACATCCGATCCCGACCTCTGACGGTAAAACCCAGTTTCGGCGAACGGCTCCCTGGGTCACCGGTACCGAAACGCACCTCCTCAAATGCCTTCGCCGGCAGCGGCAGCCGGCGCCACGGCGGCGAGGAAACCTCGAGGGTGCGCTCAGCCGAGGTCAAAATCGTGCTGACGCTGCCATGGCGCAGGAAGAGGCTCCCTTTCCAACGATCAGCGGCGTAGGTCGGAAGGCGTTGATTGTGATAGGTCGGGTTAGCCCGAAGCAGTTCGCCCCGGCAGCCACCGCCGCGCAGAGCCTCGCGCTCGACGATGAACGGCCGCGGGTCGCCGGCGGTCCAGGATCGGATGTCGTCGGCCAGGTAACTGTTGTCTAGAAAGAACTGATCCACCCGGTTCAGCCGCTGCGACACAATCTTCTCTGCCTCGCAGTCATAACTCAGTTTACCCGCAGCAATCAATTCGTTCACCTCGGCGACATAACCGGTCGGCCTGTAGACTTGGAAGGCGCCGCTGCGGCCTTTGAACTGCGCGATCAGGACCAGCACCAAGCCCAGGAAAAGCAACACCAACCACCATGATCTCTTGGTCAACATTTTAGAGATCCCTCCCCGCCAGCCCCAAGCCGAAAGCCGCCAATCCCAGAAAAGCCGCGGACTCGAGGACGTCGCTGACTGAGTTCAACGCCAGCAGGCCGCAATTCTTGCCGGTAAATAGAACCAGATTGAGATTTCCCAGAATCATGTACAGGCTCGGAAGACTGAATGCCATGGCCGCCACGGTCGCGATCCACCCTCCCTGACGGCCCAATCGATCGATCGGCGGCCGCCATAAAGCCATGGCGCAGGCCGCCAGACAAACGATGTAGAGCAGCGCCACCGCCAGCACGCCGACCCCCATGTTTGTTACCTGTCCCTGTTAAAAAGATTCAGCAAATTATACGTCGACAATTATCGGCACCGAGTTAGGATGAATAGCCTGTACCTCGCCTCAAACATAAGCAGGTAGGTTCTTGTAAAATTGGCCCATCCTAGTCTTTTTTTTTGTATCCTTATATTTGAAGTGCTACGTATATACCACTGATATTTAGATACCGAATAGAGTTTAATTGAATGCACTTGTGGTAAACAATTGAAAATTCCATCATTCTATGGTCCTTAGAAGCTCCTAACAAGTCCTATTTGCGGCATTAAAGACATCTTACC
>JAAAKL020000643.1:0-38732 GCA_010016065.2 Carybdea cf. marsupialis auct. non (Linnaeus, 1758)
ATTTCAGCTTCCTTTTTTGACCTAGCTGAAGCATGACTGCACACGTGAAGAAACAACCAATGTGTAGAATAGATTTGTTGACAAGTTTTTGATTAAAATCAATGCAATGTCTTCTCTTTCAAGAAAAAAAATATGAAGTCATTCCATTGCATGTCCCACTTATCCGAAGTTTTTGCCTCAAGGGACCGAGAAAAAGTGTACTACATAGCGGGCGTCCTAGTTATCCGGGGTCCCAGTTATGCGAAGTTTTTTTGCTTGAATAGGGTAAGCAAGTTCAACGGACCGAGAAAAATTGTACTACATAGCGGGCGTCCTAGTTATCCGGTGTATCACTTATCGAGAGTATACTGTATGTTATATATATTTTATATATATATATATATATACTTATTTATATATAACATAGTGTTGATTTTGTTATTGTTGTATAATAGGCATTCGTTTCTATATTCAACGTTTGCTCTTCCTAGTACCTCGAGTCCGCATTATGAGCTATTTCAGATGATTTTGAACGTTTTAATATCAAATATGCGCAAGATTAGAAAGACAGACGGAACGTATGTCAACGCCTTAATGATGAACAGAATGAAAGAAGCAGAGGAATGCGGAGAGGGAGGGGAATTTTTGATAGCTGAGGGACCAAGAGACAATTTCAATTGCTCGCTCTGAAAGTCCTGCCCGGTCATTATAGACGAACTCGGGCTACCATTAAATTTGCCACAACATCTGTCGCACTTACGGTCTTACAATTCGCCCTGAGAAGGCCACGTAGCAGAATATGCTGATCCTCGGTCATTTGGGTTTAAGCCATCTTTGAATGGTTTCCGAATAGTTCCGCCCAAACAGTTTGAGATGTTTGTTGTGTATTACATGAATACAACTTGAGGTTGAGACTGAGATAAGTTAAATGGTGTTTACGAATGGAATTGTAGCTTTTTCTGTAACTAATCACCATGAAGGCACCAAGGTATATTCAAAGTCGTTCTTGGATAGAAAGCCCGTCAGAAGTTTGAGTCGTCTTTTCCCACTAAAAATCCCGTCATATAGAGCGCTGGCTAACTTCATCGGTACTCCATATTCAAAACTCGAGTTCAGATTAGGGTATAACCTTACTTCCCTTAAGACCATGTTAGATCCGCAACCGTTGATTTCTGTCTAACTTTCGATAATTTCTTTTTCGATAATTCCTTCCCTTTTGCGCAGGAAAACCGCGGTGGATGGACAGATAATGCTACGATCTGCACATCAGGCGAAACTTCAGAACCAAGAAGGGTCGTCACCAGTTATGAAATTTCTGTATGAACTGCCATTAAGATTAGTTGTAAAGCTGCAGGAAGCTCTAAAAGTATATAAGGTTGATACATTAAGAACGAGAAACTGGGACGCTGTCATTTCGGAAAATTCAATCTTGTGGTTTAATTTTAAAGTGATTTTTGTGACTCCAGTTAAAATTTGAGACAAACACTTGCAGAAATCCATGACAGTCGGATACGTAATTTGCACAATTGCCTGTAACTTACAGTTGATCATTTACAAAATTTCGAAGTTAGAACAAGGAACTTTTCAAAAAATCAGCACGTCCTGATTTTTCAGTACTTAATGTAACTAATGCAACTGGGGGAAACAGGGTATGGATTACTCTTGTTTTGTATGACATTGCAGTGTATATACCTCCCCCTTCAAGCGCCTCACATTGAGCAGAGTAAGGCTGGTTTACCAAATCACTAAACTTTGTTAATATGCTGGAACGTACCTTTTTCATATGACTGATAGAATTTTGTCAGTATTGTTGCCTAAGTGTTTTGTCAAATGGGACACATGTTCTTGATTGTGGAATGGTTATTGTACTTAGAGTAGTTAGGGGAGAAGTTTCAAAATTTGTTAGTTTCGGCGTAGTTAAGCACTATGCTTTACAACAGAAACCGTGATTGATAGCATATAGTCTAGTATGAACTCCTTAAAATAGAAGTAATCCTACAGTAGCTTTAATTTATGTTTATAGAAAGTCAGAATATGTAAGGTGTACTATGCTTAATTACATTCCCGATGTAAGCAACAATCTGCAGACAGTTAGCTGGTTAGTACAACTAAGTAGGACCGTGGTGTCATTGTAGCATATTGTGCAAAGGAACATCCTTCAAAAACTACGAATTATATCAATAAATTGATACCAATACAACTCCTATGCAAAAGGTTATTTAGGGTGATTTTCTATGAGGATTGTTCTCAAGTTGCTCTGACATCTATGAAGTCGGCAAACTGATTTGCGCACTGTTCAAATATGGTTGAACTGACTATCAGCATTAGGAAGGCGCTATTTGCAAGCGTAAGATGGAAGAGAGAGCAAGTGGTGTTATTTGGTAATGTAGTTGATATCAAGGCAATTCATTGTGCCCCAGTTTTCCCTTAAGTTTTAAGGGCTAGTGTCTATTTTGTGTCAAAACGTTTGATAGCCGATTTGGAATTTGAGAGAGTGCAGAGTAAGACATCAACTTCATCGCTTAATCCTGAACTACATCACAAGGGGAAAAAATCAACATCTATTTGTAGTGACCTGCTATGAAATTTATGAAACCTCACCTAGGTACTTGGATCTCGTTAAAATGTTTGTGTCGTAGCGTGCTTATTTTCACAAAAATTTGCAGCAGTTCTCAGCTGTCTCTTCATCAGTGCAACTGTACGCTCTTAATGTTTTAAAGATTGTGCTGGATGATACTGAGCAGTCATCCGTTTTACAAAAACGTAAATGACAAGTTTGTTTTTCACTGCTTGAAATTAAATTTTCTTATCAACGAAATATCTTTTTATTGAGAGATCTGTGGGGATCTAGCAATCGGGCAATGCATTTAGGAAGAAATGAACAACTCGCATCATATGCGTAGAGTGCTTGTTTGTAAGTTAAGCCTACCGCCTTTTTCTTACAGGTGAAAGCCTTGAGCCCGAAGTCGTTGTACGAAAGGTTTTTGATTGATGCCCATATATTGGCTGCATAAGAGAGTTCCAATTTCCTTATCAGAACATGAATGTGATCGTGAGGGTATCTAATCTCCCCTGTCTTGTAATACATGGGGGTCGCAGGTCTTCCATTTGATCCTCTGCAGGGTAGAAACGTCTTGCACAGGCCACTACTCTGCTTAGAACAACTTGCACTCTTTAACCCAGTATCAGTCTGTTATCAACTTGCTGGGCTATGTATGTCTACATGTATATTTTATCTTCTCGTTTTCTTTCTTCTTTGTTTCTGCCTTTTTCGGGTGATTTGTTACCTTTTCTTAGTCTGTGCCCCAGTGTTCTTTCTCCAGCTGCGTTCTGTTGCTACCTATCTCAACTGCCTTACATTTATCTTACGTTTCACGAAGAGTTGCCTTCCACTACACAGAGTGCAACTCTGGATATTGGGAAAGCATCATATTTCCTTAGTCTGCCAATAAATACTTGTTGTGATAAGACGTACTTTTACTCGCAGTCGCTTAAGCTTTTTGCAGACGATGTTGCGCACGAATTATGGGATTTGACATTTTCACAGTTGTAATTTAATATACGAAGTAATGTATAGTTTTGTGACGCAGTTTTCATCTTTCAGTTTATGTGCATAAGTGGATAGGTTTCATTGCTTTTTCATGTTGAAAACATAGTTGCCCGATCGGCCATTCGTTTTGTCGCATAGTTCGTTCACACAGGTGCCTAATGCTGCACTTTTGTGGGCACATTCAAGACCTAAAACTGTCTTATTTAGCATTGCATGTCAAAAACAAGTCGTAAACAATGAATTTTTGTTCAAAGCTTTGATTACGAAATTGCATAATCAATAATGTATCGCCAGTCTGGCAATACTGGCTGAAAGGTTGCTGCCGTACTTTCTGACTGTACGGGAGCCATTTTTGTACAGTATTTTTCAGGGTACGTATAGGAGTATAATTTCGTATTGGGTTCAAACGTAGCTGTTTTCTGTGACGAGAAGATTATGTGACAGCGATGCGATATTTCCTTGTCCAATCCGCTCGATTAAGTAAGTTTATCCTGTGATAAGTGCATTCAGTTGATAATGACGTGGTCATCGTAGATAGCAAGTATCGAATGGTTCAACGTTACTTGTGAGAGGACACAGTTTTTCTTTTGGATTCGCTTGTAGTCTTGATTTTTTGTCTTTTCATTTATCAAATGCTATACGCCCACCCTCCCAGGAAATAGACAAAACATGTCCCGATATGGCAACTTGGCAGACAAGGTTTTGTATTTGGTACCCTTTTGTTCTAAATTTAAATGATGTCCTCTGTTTTGCTACTAGAATACGGAACGCTTCTGTTAATTTGTAAGTAGTTACGTGGTAGTGGTGTGAGGACAATTGATTCGCTGCCGTGTTGTTTACATTTGCCAATTTTTGGGCAGAATTTATTGTGGTTGGCTGCGAAAATAGACGAGGTATTGTTTATATATTCTTTAATGATGAATTGTTTGTGTACAGTTAATATAAATTTAGGAGGTATTTGAATTGATTTAATGTGATTTTTTATTTGATCATGTAGGAATAACAGAAGTAATTAATCTGATATGACTGTTGTAGTTAGCAAGAGTTCGTTAATTGTTAAATACTACGTAAACATATCGTATGCCTTGGATTAAGCCTTGTATTTGTTCAGCATGTCTCCATTCACGATATTGAAAGATCATTCAAAGCACTTTTTTCAATTACGGAAGCTTAGAACCCCTTTTAGCCTGCACAATCGTATCCAGCCATCCACAATGAAACAAAGAAGTTTCATTCGTACATTGACCCCAGTTCAGGGAGATTGTAACCCAGTGTGTTCGGATTAGATTTCGTAGGGGTGCTAGATCGTCAATTCCATGTCTCCCCGGGTTTAACAGCTTCATGTCCCTTTGTTAAAGTTTTGGGGGAATGATTCAGCTCGTAGGGTCTACTGATAATGAAATCAGTGAAAGAACGTAGGCTTGTTTCCGTGATTTGCTTAAACTGAAAGAAATGAAAGCTTGGAAACAAACACATGGCTGAAAGTCTTAAAAAGCACTGGTACTGGGATAACAACACTTTATCTTTTCATCGACCCTTTGTGAGTTGGACTCGTTTGGAAACGCTCTGGTTTTCTGGAATACATTTGTGATTTAGTTTATTAGATGAATCCGTTCGTTAACCCCCCTCGGATGTAAAAATGTCTTGGCGTTATGGGATAAGGTGACGACGCCTGTGGGTAATGTCTGGCGAGCATTACCAGGCACCTAGTGTGCTGCTAGGTCCACTGTTTTATGTACCATGCAGAGTTTGTGTGCCCAGTTTATATCTGTCGCCTGTCATGTCAGCTCCTTGCTGCAAACACATGGCTCTCACCGCATCCCTCAGACTTCCCAACCGATTACTGACGCCCAGGGTTCACTTATTCCTTGTTTATACCACAGCTACCAACCATTGAGGAGAGGAATTAGTGATGATAAAGCTTTGGCAACTAAGGAATAGATGCAAACTCTTGTCGTTAACATTAAACAATGTTCATATCTATGAATGTTATCGTTAAAGCAGTACAATTAATCACAGTTAAAGGGATATGCCCTCTTAAAATCGTATTTGTAGCACGTGGCGTGGTTAAATGATACACTTCCCTTGATTTCTCTTCCCTATTCTACTTCAACTCGATATCTTTGTTCCATAAGATCCGTAAGGTTTTAATTGAGTGCCCCTTTGTGCCAGGAGTTAGTGTGGCAGATTTATTATGAAACGAATTAAACTTGAATGCCCAGAACAGCCCTCTACCACTTAAACTCGCTTTCACTTTTCTTCACAACGTGTCATCTAATTTACGTAGGATGTCACTCGCAGTTTAGTTAACTCACATTTAGGAAACACCCTTCTGTCATTGATCATAAACTAGGCGAGCGCTTAGTTCAGGAAGAACGATATGTATATGCAGCGATGTATACACAGACACGTCGGTAGGATAAAAGTTCTGTACACTTTAAAACTGACATTGTAATGTTTTTGCCAAGACGGTTGCTAAAAGTTGTAAAAAGGTGCATGGAAATGCCAAATATGTATGTAATAAGGATATCATACCATGTTGTGTCCGGATTTTTCTTTACTGACGCTTATCACTTGAAGCGTTGTTGTAAATCTGAAGTGAGAGATTTATATTGTACCATTTCATGTGAAGAGTCGTAGGTAAGGTAGCCTATAACTGGTCGCGCTAATGCACGTACTTGAGTTGATTGGCGTGGCGTTTTTATTGCCCCTCACTTTCAGCAAATAGGTTGTTTGAGGCGAATGATTACCCAATATCTGTTCCGGTCACACTCGCATTCCATGGAAGTAAAGGCTTGTAGATAAATTAACCAGAAGTAGATATAAGTTGCTAGCAAAGGAGTCATACATCAATATGACTTCCTTTATTGCATAGCGCTATGTTCTAACTTGACTCTTTGCTTTTAGTCCAAGCTCAGCTTGGTTGCCTCCTTGACAGCTTCCGACAAGAATTGGAAGACGAATTTTAGAAAAGAATGAAGCTAAAAGTACCAATACTCATTTCCACGCTGCACTAAAGAATTGTAAAAACAAATTACAAATGTTTCCGCTTTAACACGATATTTTGATGTTCTTTCACTGTATTCCAATCTATGGTTAACACCTCTGTAAAGGGACCATCATCGAAACAAGGTTATTTGGAACATCTTTAATACTATTACTGCCATCGTAAATCGTAGACTGTTCTTAATCAGTGATCAAATTGAGCTCATTCTCTCCTGATGACCCCATGAGCCTATTAGTCGACCTGTATGCGGAATTATCTGCTAGCAGCACTCGCATGAGTTGTTTCTTCTTATCTAAAAACATGCTTTAATATTTCTATATCCTGTTTGGTTTCTCTAATAGTATTATGTATAACACTAATTGTATTTTGTATCTATATTTTATGGGTTGGTGTTTTTTTATTGCGTTTGGTTTCTTGTGTGGGAGCACGATATACATGCATGCATACATAAATACATACATACATACATACATACATATCTACATACATACGTACCTACATAAAGAAAGAAAAAGAGAAAGAAAAAAAAAGAAAGAAAGAAAGAAACACAAAGAAATCCTTCCACCAAATAGTTCATAAATTTTATATGAAATATTGATGGATCGCCTAGTCCATTTCCTACAAAACTACCAAACTACCTTCAACTACATCCTTGGTGATGAGGGAGTCGCTTTTTCTTGTTAAATACAGAATATGCTGATGAAGAAGCGCTGACTGTCAATCGTATTCTATTAAGAAAGGAATGCTCTTCCTACTGGGAATGTGAACGACATTCGAATCGAAGTTCGAAAAATGAAACTGTATTGAAATGAACAATGACAATTCAACCAAACAGTTCATTCCGTTACCGGTCTAGTTCGTGAGATACGTTTTGTTCCTAATTGTACTTTTATCAAACCATGGCTCTTTATACACCTGGTTCATTTCCAAGAAAGCGGAAAAGGCTTCACCAAGGTAAACTAAAACTATCTCGTAGTATACTCTTGCTTTGTAATTCATGCGATTTACGAATTAGCCTATGTTAAGATTTACAACGTTAAGGTAAAGTTTATTATAAACTTTATATCTACAAACATGCTTCATATGGTCATCATAACATCATATGATATATAAAATAATATACAAGCTATGACATTTTACCCCGTACAATGCTGGCATGTGGATTGCCGCTCATTTTTATGCATGAATAACTTATTCCAAAGTACAGGCATTTGTTGTACTTTAAACCAATTAGGTGAATTATCAAGGCCATGCGTTCCTTGCACGGATAGGGTAAATATTCTGCTCCTTCGAATCTCGTGTGAAGACACACGATGGTTTTTTTATCCTTTTTATTATCTATGGATAACCATAAAATGAATATTTGACTACATGGATGTTATGATCCTCAAACCAATCGATAGATATGGAGATACCTCTCCAAGATAAAAAGGGAGAATCCTTGGATTATAGTTTGCCTACTCTTTCTTCCTCCACTCCGATTCTACCAGGGGTAAAGGGGTCTTTTGTGACCCCACTAGCAGTCTTTTACATATGGCCTTTTGGGTATATGAATTTAATATGAATTTGAAAATGAGCATAT
Organism: Carybdea cf. marsupialis auct. non (Linnaeus, 1758); assembly: GCA_010016065.2. Classification (NCBI taxonomy): domain Eukaryota; kingdom Metazoa; phylum Cnidaria; class Cubozoa; order Carybdeida; family Carybdeidae; genus Carybdea; species Carybdea cf. marsupialis auct. non (Linnaeus, 1758). The sequence goes on from JAAAKL020000643.1 coordinate 8,119, forward strand.
GAATTTTTGCAAGTTTCTAAAGCTCTGAAAATCTATGAGTTTCACTTTTATCTTTTTGACATGCGGAAAGGATGCTTTGGGTCAAATTCAGATCTAAGGTTGCCTCACTACATTCTTTAAAATGTGGTATTTCAAAGTTGCAAATTTAAATAAATCTTCAAAAATTCTGCCTGTGAAAGATTATTTTGTAACAGTTTTAGATATAAAAGCAAAAGTTATCTTTCTACACCAAGCCAACATTATTACAGAAATTTTCGGGTTCTTTGCTCTAGTCAACTATGAGTCAGAAAAAAATGTACATCAGGAATAATCAACATAAAATTGGGCAAAAAAGCCTTTTACAAAATAAATCAACTACTTATGTACTCTCTTTTATATATATATTCTATTTGATATGTTTTACTACGATAAAAGAGCAGTATAGCCAAGTTACAGCTTTCTGGCTTACAATGTTTTAAAAATATCGTGAGTTATTAAAGGAGGCCCAAGAGCACCACCTGAAATAACATATACATAAAAAATCCCGTGTAAAATAGGGTTTTATATAGTGTTTGCTTGTAAAATTATCAGTTCTAAACTAAGGATATATGTCTCTGAATTTACGACCAGAATTAGACGTCTACACTACAATTTCTATTACAACTATAAAACATGTTTCTGGAAAAGTTATTAACTTTCTTCCGTAGATACCGCACAATCTACATCTCAACAAGTCACATCAAGTCAGGCAGAACCATCCGAGGAGGTGAGTAAATGTTTTACAAAGAAGAGAGAATGTTGTGGACAAATGAGGTGACAAATGTAAGAATATTTCTAAGGGGTATCAAACCTGAGACCACATTTTCACTAGGAATCTACTATAAAGGATTCATTCCGCATGTAGTATTAAAACTGATAGCTTCATAAACTAGTTAGGCTTCTACGAAGCATGTTTCCAACGCTAGCCAATACTGCTCGGTTAACTATATCCATTTCAGTTACTTTGAGTAAAGTGTATATTGAGGGGAGCGGGGTGGAGTATCGGGCTTTTGAATGCAATAAGCCAGTTGGTCAAAACGACACCCAGCATCGACAATTTTTCACGACCTCGCGTGCGAGGTATGACAAAATTGAATACTGTAGCCTTTTTATATTTTGATAGATCCACATCGCTTTGTGTCATACCTTATTATGATCCGTTGTTTTAGGTGACAAGTGTGTTACACTTACCCTGGAGTCACCAATCCTGACCTATTATTCCCACTAACATTATAATTCAAAATTATTGCTCTTTAACCTCCATGTAAGAATACTAAATCCACTGTCAGCGCATTCATTCTCAACTGAAACAAAAGAAATAGATAATGTCAGTCAAACAAGAATAGTTAACAGCGAATGAATGGAGAGAAAATACCCATGTGCATGGTCGTTGAATTTATTTCTCCGCTACTGATCTCCATGTACGTTCACGAACCCTGATATCAGTCTGTTCTCCGTGATCGATTTTATGTGATTAAAGAGTGATTCGATAAAGATTAAAACTCGCAGTCGTTGTAAAACTCAGGCTTACAAACTAGAGATACAGTACGCAAGAGAACCAGTCGCAGTCCTCAGACAGTCTGTCTGCATGAAGGAGGCATCTTTGGAATTTCAACTACATGTCGTATAAATAAAAATTTTAAAAAGGCCGCAGAGGTCAATATTCAGACTTGTCATCGAAACGATATCAGCAAATACATGAACAAGTTTTCGACTGATACAATTTTTGCTCTGTAAGCAATCTTTCCAGAGTGCCTAAAGCATAGTTTTCAGTGGATTTGCGATACACAGTGATTCATGTAAGCTAATTAAAGTAAAATTAAGTTGCCAAACTGAAAATGTAAATATGTTATTTAGTTCCAGAGGTCGAGACCATCTCTGCGTATGCAGAGGCTAAAAACCAGATTTTTCGTAAACTGGTTCAATATAGTAAAATACAAATATTTTCGGATGATATCGAACTGCACTTCTGTTTGATACGAAAAACATAAATTTTGAAAGTGAGGGAGGGCCCGAGGATACAAAACATAAACAACGTAAGCGAGGACCTAACATAGTTCTTTCTTGATAAAAACGTTCAACGTGCCCTCTCTCTCCAGGTTGAAAGAAATCGCTGTCTATCTGTACGTTAGTCTAACCTTTACACATACAACAGTTTGGGAACTTTTAGGGTTTAGATTTTTTCAAACATCCAGAGGACATCGGCATTGCTTGCCACTTCGAGAACACAAGTGACAAAAGAGACTAAAACTTGAGACGAGTCAACACTTGTACAAGTGATTTTCGCTTCGCTCTATAAGTATGAGCAATGAGGTAGTTGCTTCATATCAAGTGAAAATTCAGTTCAAGCTACTAGAAGATGAATGGTAGAAAAATTAGTCGAAGGCCCTATTACTATGAAGTCATTATGAAGCTACTAGAAGATGAATGGTAGAAAAATTAGTCGAAGGCCCTATGAAGGACTTATGACGCAATATCCCTTAACAAACTTATTTCTAACGATTTTGCACCGGGAGTGGAGGGTTTATTATTTTTTTGCAGGGACCTTCTGCTCCCTTTGCCCTCTTTAGATGCAAGGCTGGTTGAAAGTTTTCTTGATGCAAGGTTGGTCAAGTGTAGAAGTGCTTGCTTTCATTTGAACAAAACGACCGAGTGACGTTGTATGTGTGTCGTCACATTCAAAGTGATTTGATGCAATTTACAAATAGGCTAAAGGAGGTTATTTACATATTTTATTGTGCTGGTATTCGTAGATAAAGGCAAACTGAAGACCTAGCATAATATTTCCAAATCTAAATCAGCTGTCGCTTTCCCAGGCACAGACGTACGTGACGGGAGGGTGCAGGGACATGTCCGCAATACCGGTACGCAGTTTCTTTGCCACTGAAGAATCAAACTTGTAACTTCCAAATTTATATTTTTAAGAATAATCCAGGTATAGATTTCGTGAAGAAAATATTGCCCCCCCCAGCACACACATTCATTAAAGTGGTCCTATATGCCTGTGTTCCTAACAACATTGCGCTCTTCTTTCTACAAATCGGAAAGTATACGTGGCTATGTATGTAATTATTAAATTGTCGCATCGTGTAAACGAGCCGAGTTATACAGCTTTTGTTGTACGCAACATGTTGATACAAATGATTTTAGAATAGAACAGGTTCTATTTCTCACGACATGTTGTGGAAAATCAGACAAGGGACGATACATTACTGAGGGTCATACGAGACGGAGAAGTGGAGGCTAAGAAAGAATTTACAATATTCCATAGACGTTTTAAGACGGGAATGGGAGAATTACTTGAGTTACAGTTGTCCCACTTCTCTCTAACATATGTTTTAAACTTTTTGTTGTTCCAAATGAAAACGCAGTTGCGAAACCCAGTCGCACAACAAGACAGCACCCTGAACGAGTTTCAGCATGTACATGGAGCTTTACTTATTGTGCATGATAAAGATCCCATTTTAAGAAATCGACTGTGAAGCAAAATTAAGGTTATGCAGCCTGTGTACTGGACTACTCATTGATTACCTATGATGTACGCACTACCTGAAGGTCAAGCTTACAGAATAAAAAAAATTTACTTCACTTGTTCGAAAGCAACAATTTCTATCGTTCGGAGTATTTGAGAAAAGTTTCTGCAAAGTTAAATTTTGAAATCGATGCTAGTATGGACAGCAGAGTTGTTGATTGTGTTGACTTTAGTTTGCGTTTTATTTGCTCAGTGGCTAGTTCTCATTCTTGCTATGAGAACTGAAACTGATTTTTATGCGCTGTGCCAAAAGCTTTCTAATTACAACAAACATTCACTTCCAAAGTTTTAATTTGTTCCATACAAACTTTATGTTGCCCCCGAAAAATAGTACTATTAGATATGTACTAGTGTGATGGCGTCTGGTAGTTGTGTTGCAGTACGTAAAATCAGGGACGGATAAAGGAGGAGAAATGGGGTGTACGCCTCTCCATCTTTTACTATTTAGTATTTTTCCCAATCATATTTTACTTCTGTGTAAGAAAACGTTAGATGGAGTGATGGCAACCAAAGGGCCAAATAGAAAGATGTGTCTTGCCACTTAGTACAGAAGTACACAGAGACTGGGATGCGAAACGTTTGGTTCCTTTACTCTTGACTACAATCCCACTTCTCATAAATCTGGATCAGGCACTCATTTTCGTATTGTTTATCAAATAAAGACGGGGGTTTTTAAAGTTCCTAAATATTTGTAACGGAAGTGAAAGAAATCAAAGCATTTTGGGACTACTGACTGCAGCAGTATTCATATCCTTATGCAGCGTATCATATTCATGACGTAAAGTAAGCAAACATCTTGTTCTTTCACAGACATAAAATACCGTCAATTATATCCATACCCTTTTAGGCCTAGTCAATTACTTGGTCCTATTTTATTTTCCTACCAGGAACTTAAGGCTGAAAAGCAGCAGCTGGAGAAAGATCTGGATGTCATCAGTATGTTAAAATATTTCAGTAGCGTTAAAAACCTGAATTACGTTACACACATTGCGCAAGCTTTCAATAGTTTCTAATGCCTTTTTGACATACCGATTGGTAGATTCTTCGTATGTAATTGATGAACAAAACAGCTGTGTTCTTTTTACCTTTTAGCCCTTAAGAGACCGTTTGACAACCGATTTAACCATTTACGACCAGCACTCATCCCTCTTCACATTATTTTATTGATATATTTCTGACAATTGACCTGAAAAGGTAGCATACTTGAGATAGGTTTCAAAAGGTAAAAAAGCTAGGAATTTTCACAACTGCGAAAATAGCATTCCATGTCTGATCAGAGATGCAGAGGAACGGGTTTGTTTCTTCATACTAGAAGTTCTTATACGTCTTTGCTGTTTACCATGAAATCGATCTCTATTTGTTTACATCTGCGGAAGAGATTGATTGAAAATGTGCAAAGCATTCCATGTGTGCATCAAACAACAAGAATTTTAAAGTTCTTAGGTGAATACTTATTCTAGACTGTACAACCCTACGAAATTACCTGATCTACTGGTTGTAATTTTCTAATATATAAAGTTAATTGCAGGGCATCTGTTAAGCTGATGCCAGATAAACACATATCCATAACAGCTTCCGCAATCAATAGAGAATACATATTGGGCCAAGATTTTCAAATGGGGATATTTGAATTTATAACGATTCGTTCACCAGATTCATGCTTGAAATTGTTCTTGTCCTTTCTATCAGTGAAAAACGTAGATTGCTTTCTCCAGGCAGAAGTTTTACTTCCAGAAATAGTTGTAAAACATCCTTAAAATCACATAGTATATGTATTAAGTCTCCTTGAAACCATATTCATTTCAAGCTTTGTATTCTAACGAGAATTTTGTCAAAGGCTAATCGTTGTAGTTTACAATGATATCGCATTTGCTTACTTTCGCATGGGAAGTCTTTGATGCTCTGCCTTCAGATCCAGTTGTTGAGCAGGGCCTTCGTGTTTCTCTCTTCACAGTATTGATTCAATGCTTTTCCCTTTTCTTTAATTCACTATAGTGACATCTCTCTTAATTCTTGACTATCACTAAGCGTAAAATTTAGTCAAAGCAAAAAAATCTGGATATAGCTGTTGTTTGTAACAATCAGACACTGGTAGTATAAAACCGAATTGAAAATGGGCTCCTTGTGCACCATAACTATGAAAATATGTTCAAACATCGCGGGCTCTGAAAATGGCGGAACCCTTTGAAAGCCAGTAGTTTCCCTATGCCTTAATGCGGTCTTTTACACCCATAATTTCTTCCCATCATCCCAAAGCAGGACATTCTTTATTAAAGATAGTGGGATGATCTCCAGCACAGAAAGATGATGCAGATTGTAGGAGCAACCACATCTTTTCATTTATCTATGGTTAGCTCAAATGTAGAGTAAGTTTTAAGGCTTCAAATAGCGGAATCTACCAGAAAGAAGGTGAAAAGTTTTCCTTAAGCCCTTATATGTTCATTAACATATCTATAACTAATCACGTCACTTACAACAAACATATTCCTTATAATCATATTGACCACAGCAAAATTTATATGATATAAATGAGACAATTTTTGCATAATGCGAATGCAATTCTAGAAATGTAGATGACTTACTCATTAAAATTTTCCTTAAAGAAGTTTCGAAACAAATCATTAAATCTACAAGACTTAACCCAGCACTTGAAAACTGTGGTGTCTATGAAAATTCTCTTGTATGGTGGAAATCGTCCAGCACCTGATCCTTTAACCCCATCCAGACTGGGGTTGCTGTAGGTGGGGTCATATCAGGCCATTGTCTCTATATTTTCCCTGGTACTTCATAAACAAACATGTTTCCATAACAAACAGAAATTTCTATGCTAACAGTTTCTTCCTTAGGATGCAAAAATCTGCTGTTTCCATCTTCTTGGAAACCATTAATTTTTGTAATTACATCTATTTTTCTGTTTACTTTTTATTTCTACTTGAAGTGGCAGCTCTGCTTTGTATTGTGCGAAGGAATTTTTTTTAAAAAAAGAATTATTTACTGCAAATAAGTAGTGACTCTGCCTGGCAGGGGATCCACTTACTTAAATTTCATTGATTGAAGTCACTGAAGCCATTGTAGTGAAACAGTAATGATTGTAACTTTATCATGAAAAGTTAAAATCTTATTTCAAATCTAACAAATCAATGTATGTCTGCCTAATATGTTGCTTGTGCTAGGAGAACTTATTTTTAATCTATCACTTTATTATTATTACATCTTCTGTTACCTAATTAAATTTACGTGAGTTATTAGCTTTTTACGCCAATCGTATGTATACTTATTGCATTAATAAGGTATATGCAAACAAACGTCAGCTTAATATAACGCAAAGAGATATGATTTTTATTCTTCGTATCACCATGCATGCTTAGATAGGTTGAAAACCCCATGTACACTTTTGTGGTTGTAAAAGTACTGACAAGTGTGATAAAGCTTCTTGAAGGGCAAATTCTGGTTGAAGGTTAACTCTTTCAGCCTAGTTTTAAATATAGTTTCATTACGGTAGCATTAAAGATACACTCTGTCCTTTTTGGGTATGTCCATGTGCTGTGTTGCTATTTCAAATTTCAAATTCACAGTATCAAAGGAGAAGTCAGTTGCTTTGACTTTGAAGAGTAGACATTCTTGTCCCTTACTAGTAATTCAATTATTGCCAGATGCTTTTCTTACATATTAATTATAACTGTAACATATGCGACTTTTTTCTTCAATACCGCTGTAGAGACTGAAATAAGCAAACTTGAGGAAGCTTTATCTTTATACAAAAAAGAACTTAACAGAATGAGCATGTTAAGTTACTCGGCAACTCGATCAGATAACCAAGACATTAATTCTTCCAGTGATGAAAGACAATCATCTCAATCATCGTTAAACATGAAGGAGGAATATGAAGACTTTTATGCAAAGGAAGTGAAAAGATTAGAAGTAGAGCTTCGAGAAGAGAAAAAACAAAAACTAGAAATCGAAAGAAAGGGGGTTTATGATACATTTAACTTGGAGTTTGAGAACGAGCTAAAGAAGAAAGAATCAGAGCTTAAGGTTTACTTTGAAAGAAAAGTAATGCATATTAAAACAAGAATCTGCAACAAAATAAAGGAGCAAGTGCAGAAGGCAAAAGAAGATGACCTATTGGTAAGTACTTTATAAAGTTGCAAGGCAGTAGAAGCGTAACCCTTTTACGTAAGTTGAAAGAGGTTGCTTTTAGGAGTGCGTACAATTTTAACCTAGATAATGGTAGTCATCTCATAGTTAAAATCCAGCAATGAGAACCGTCATTAAAGCTCTACGTGCACGCATATCTACATTGTCCAACTTTTCCTTCTTTTTATTCAGTTATCACCAAACTAGTAGTCCCTTCTTTCTATGTTTGTTTTTGTTTTAAAATTTTAATAATAACCGCTTTATTTTAATACATATGTACTGTATTTACATCTTGATTCAATTCACGTGCCACCATTATCGTAGTGTTTTATCGATGGGATAAATGAGGAGTGATCGAAGAAAGACCCATGAATCCTTGTTGAATGAAGGATTTAGACGAAAAACCTAAAACGCGCTCTGGTAAAATTAGTACTTATTTGGAAATTGATTTAATGCTTATAACATTTTAATACAGAGGTATAGTCCAATAGCTAAGCACTGAACCGTTATGGCCTATAAAACCTATGACTGATGCATAGCATGTATGACTCTTGCAAGAACTATTCCAAAAGATTCTTAATGTTGTAAACTGTAAGCAAGTGGCATTTCTTTGATATAAGTAAAGAATATTCATAACATATAAACTGCCACTTGCGCTACAACATAAAAAGGCAGTAGAATACAGTTACAGAATACAGAACACAGTAGAATATCATTCACACAGGAGAAGGATTTTGATAAATGGTCAAGAGCCATCTTTGATCTGCCTGCGTTTTAGTCTTAAACCTTTCATGCGAACATGTTTGAATATGAAATTAAATTACACGAACATTCTATTTACACAAAAGAATCGCCCATGCAATTTTTTATTGAGATTTCGTATTTGCTATCGATTGTATGGGGGTTCTGTGTCTCTCGTAATCAGTACACCTATCCTCACGAAGACATCTTTTGTCCCTCCCTCCTTCCTTCCGCACTGAAACATCCTCTTCAAGGCGAAACGCTTAAAAGCAATCTTAAGCAATGTTTCATTATTTCAGTAGCAAGCTGCACTCTCTATTTTATGATCTCAAGACGATGGCATGGAAACAATCTACTTTAAGATGTCTTCAGGGGAACACTACAAAACGTGTTTTGTATGCTTATCACGACGAATAATATTGGTGGTAAGAACAAGTCATCGAAACTTTGAAATTTGAAAGGCACTCTTACAAGACAACCACTGTTCTTAAAGCTATATATCAATAAGTGTGGCCGATGAAATCGTTAAATAAGTGGAAGAAAGCAGTAATAAGTTTAGACACAAAAAAGCAACGTGTTAAGGAAAATAAAGTTCTGCAATGATTTTGCTGCAAAGGATGTCATAATATATCACCATAATAAGTGAAGTGACATTTTAAGGTGGACGAATGAAACAGAATTACATTCCTAATAGCATATGTTGGAAAATCTCAGTGAGTCCGTCTGCAGTATAGATATTAAATGATCAACAGCTTATTTCTCAGTAGTCTTGTTTCTTTTAGCCTTTGTTTTGGTAGAAATATTTATTAAAAACTCTATATAGGGACTTTTCAATTCTTAAGTGTGTAAATTATTTTATTTCTTAAAAATTCCTTATACAGTTTTCTGTTATATTTAAATTCGGGAAACAAATGAATTTGTCATTGAAATTGTAACTTAATATACACTGTTTTAAGACAAGGACTAGCCGCTTCAAAACAGAAGGTAGAATTTTGACAGACGTTTAAATATAACTCAGAGACATGGTGGATTTTCTGGGGCAAAGAACAACGAGATCCTTTAGGTAGCGAACTATAACGCAGCAGTTTTTACCATTATAGATTTCATCATAGCAACTTTAATCAAAAATTTTATTGAGCGTGTACTGTTGCTTCCATACTGGAAACCCCTGCAGAACAAAAAGAATCCCTCAATACCAACATACAAAGTTGTTGTTTTGTGTTGTAATGGGTATGCCAAGTAGCAAGACTTATTGACCATACGAAATTTACCTAAACGAAACTGTCCCCACGCATCCCCCCACAACACGAAGCATTTTCTAAAATTTATGTCTTGTTTACTGTGTATAGATCACCCGCCGGCGCTTTTTGAGATGCAATTAACTCTTGTGAAATCCATGGATAAAAATCAAGCTTCCTTTAAAATCGATTATTAAGACTTTGATAATCTGTACTAGTTGTTTCACGTATTTAACAATGTAGTCGTACAAACCCACGTATTTCTTACTATAACATGCATCCTTATTCATTGTCATTAGCTATGCCTCAATTGCGGTAAAAGTGGAGATTGCTTAACTGCATGCGAGTGTGGAAACGGATACTACTGCAACACCGTATGCAAGGAAATCCACTTACCGATACATAAAATTTACTGCAAACCACTGAGCCAGCTACTGGAGGAAGAAAGGCAACAGAGCCTACTAAGTAGTGGAAGACAAGAAAACTAAGGGTTTCTTATGCGGATGCATCTTTTGGACATTGACGATGGCATGTTTCTTTGCTTTCTTTTGCCAAGTCAAAGGAACATTTCACAGCATAGTCTACATGTAGTAAACATTTCTAATCTGCTAATAACTCTGTGCAAGTAAATAGTAAGAACTATTTGATAAAATGTAACTTACTCCAAGCAAAAAACACTATCAAACCTCTTGAGATTTTGTAAAAAGATGCAGTATGTTTGTTATTAGGATATGGCAAAGCTTTTGTAATTCTTAATTATATCAAGCATAGATGACCAATCTACGAATGCTCCTACAAAAATTTTTGGCTTTTCCCCTTCTCTTTAAACACTTTCTCTCCAAATGCAGCTAATCAACTATTTCTTTTACAAAAAACAAAACCAAAAAACGTAAGTGCTGCCTTTTGTTGATCTTCCAAATGTGCAATGTTAATATGATTGTCGACGAAATCCATTCTGGGAGAAATCCTTCCTGCAAAAATACATTTTCCTCAATATTCACAAGGTGCATTACCTCCACAACTTTGACCTTGTATATTCAACATGACTTTGTGTTACTTCTTAGAACAAAATATTCAAAACAACCCAAATGATCATTCGAGACCATGACAGCTGCAATTCTCCAGCATTTCGTAATGTAATAGTGACCGCAAACAATGTCACATTTGTTTTACCTCCTTCCTTCTTGCAAGATCCTCCATCGATAAAATGTGGAGGAGTGCTAATGCCTTCCCGGATGGATGATGCGTTATAGTGGAGAATGTACATTTCTGGTTGTAGCAATGTGGAAGAAATACTCAGAGCAAAGCGTCGAAGGTCAAATAGGCCTGGTGACATAAGGTTTTCTTTACCGAGCATTTTGTATAAGTCAGTATGTTAAGTACGTACATTATGCTAGACATAGAGCATCAATGGATGTACACGTCTGGTGTAAACAAATATAGTCAAGAACGATCATAAGCACTCAGTTTTCGCAACAATATATCAAGGATGTTATTTGGTAGTAACTATGATTACAGTTGTGAAAATTTGTTTTCATTTGATTCACTGAAAAAACCTGATTGATACTTCCTATTTCTGGTCCGAAGGCATGGTATCGTGGTATGACCAAAGGAATTAAAGATAATTTCTTTGAAAGAAAGAAATAGATAGCATGACAGTAGGGAAGAGCCCAAATGACGAGAGAGAAAAATATTGGAATTTAATTTTAATAGTGGAAATGTAATTTAAGATGTAAATTGACGGGCAGTCCCTTTGCTTTAATTTTCTACAGCTTTATTATACTGGAAGAACATAGGCCTTAAGCAAATCGTCTGACAAACAAAAATTTTATGAACATGAAGAGGGTGTCATATACACGCCATGATGTTGTATGACTATATTTAAATAGGAAACAATAGGCACAGGTATACTGCACAAGATAGTGTTGATCAACAATTTTGGGACAGAAAGAATATCAATCAAGAAGGCGTGCTTGTAGCAGGTAGGCTGGAAAGTGACGGCAATGATGAAAACAGAAAGGAATTTAGGAAAAGGATAAGAAAGGAACAAAGTTGATGGAAGCAAGGCCAATAGATGACCATTATTTACGAGAAACAAAAGAGATAATAGTCTCCGAAATTTGGACATGGCTTGTTAAAAGAGATCTGAAGGAGTCAGAGAGTGTTGTTTTGCAGCTCAGATCCAAGCTGAAAGAACATATTCTATTAAAGCAGAGGCAGATTATTCTCAAGATGATTTCTTTCCACAATGAGCAAGTAAAAGGAAGAAACTGTTTCCTATACTTTAAGTGCCTGAACAGGTATTGTACAAAACGAACATACGAGGTGGCATGACAAGAGTGGGTTTCATGTTTTATTGGGATTGTTGCAGGCAACTGCGATTTAATCATCCCAAAAAGTGGCATTAACATGACCCATACGATGTGCTGGCTAATGAGCAATGTATGCTGTTACAGAGTTGCACAATCCAAACTGTACATAAAATAGAGCCTAAAAGACCTGGGATTAAAGTGGTGGATAAGGCGAAGATAAGCTGTAGGATGGTTGATATTACTATCATAAGTAATAGAGACATCGTTGCAAGACAGCAGGAAATAAATAAAAATGCGGAGATTTTGCAAGTAAAGTATTATCGTAATGCAAAATGAAAAAAAAAGGTTGTAGACAAAGGTGCTAAATGGATATTTGCAATTGAGATAGCATTATTGTTAAAATCTGCGTTGTCAGAAACGGCTAAAATGGCTAAATTTCGACTGAAGAGTTCTAGACCAAACTCTCTGGAAAACTTCTCGGGCCGACTTTCTTTAGTTTATTGTAGGTTAATGAGGTCCTGGAGGTACAAAAGCTGACCTTACGAAAAAGAAGAGGCCTGTTCATATAATAACGTTTGTCGATGAGTCTCGTCAAATTGAATAAATCATGTTTTTGGACATTCGACATGAAGTGGTAGCTAGTTCGAATGAGTTTAACAACGATAAATCGTTTTGTGCAGGTTCCGAAGTCTTTTTTCTCACTTGAGAGCCAGGTTTTCAGTTTAACAGTTTATATTTTTTTCGGAGGACTCTCTCCAAACAGACTAACATGAAAATGACACTAAAGCACCGAAGTACAAAATTCAATGCTTAAAGAAGTAAAAGACTTAGGTAACAAAAGAAACTGGCCATGATCATGTGATAATTCTTAAACAAACCGCTTTTGGTGGTATAAATTGTAGCAATGTTCAGAACTGATATTTACATTCTGATGCTGTCTGCGGGAAGAAGATGATGATGCGTGACGTCACGGTTACGATACTCCTGCTTGATATTCTTTATGCTCTAGTTACAGTCTTGATAGCGCCAAAGATATGGCTACTGACCTGCTCGAGCTTGTGTGATGCTTACATGGTTTAAGCTTTCCTTTCTCTTCAGAATTTCAATAAATTTTCAGATCTTCCAATGAGAAGCTTCTATCTCGGCTTTGAGACTGCAGTGGCATCTTTCGACTACTGGTACATTATCGGTATCTAAAGGAATCATCTTTTATCAAAGCAATGTCTGAAATACAAGACATAGGTTTTAGTAAACAGGAAGGTCTAAAAATATTATCTCGTTGAAATATTACTGAGAACGAGATGCTGAAATGCAGGTGAGATAGAGAGAGGGCAATAGGCATAGAGATTCGCAGATGGCATCTAAGAGTTCGAGATTAGCGTTTGGAGGTAGGCTTGACGCAAGTCATTTGCAGAAAGTGAATACGTTTGCTATTGGTGAGCTAGACACAATCTAACAACTTTTCAGATGCTTTTCTTCCGGTCCTGCGGTGATGATTCTAATACGTTTTAGTAAAATCAAGTAGTCGGGGTAAAAATTTTTGAAGGCGAGTTCTTAAATACAATCAACGACTATTTCATGATCAACTTTTGAGAAAAATTAACCGGGCTTAATTCTCAAATTTTAAAATTTTTCAACATCCTTTCATAGTTTGCCTGTCTGGAAGTAGCTGTCGATTCTTACCACTGTTAATATACTTTTTGCAGAGCATCTTTGAAAGGCTTCACTTTGTACCTGCAGTTTCAAAGTCTAACCCTTTAATTCGGCCTTACAACTCTGAACTCATAGTTTCTAATCAGCCTAAGTACATGGTAGAGGACGCAGACATACCGATGATGTTCAGTGATAGAAGAGCGCATGAGAAATCAATCACCAAAGCAGCTCATCCTACACTATCCATTTCCAATTACAAGTATCGTTACTCTTCCTTGCAGTTCCATCGACATCGTACACTTCTCTTAATAAGTGTCATGGAAACAAGGAGAAGATGGAATGAAAAGTAAGCTTTGAGATTAAAAAAATTACACTTATTCACCAAAAAAAAAGACTAAAAAACATCTTTTATTTATTACTGATTTATTACTTATCAAACCCATCCCATTTACATTTAAAATTCATAACACTATGCCTATTTTAATAAACAGGCAAAACTAAATCTCAACTATAAAGTTTACAATTAGGCAGTGGGAAAAGTAGGTAAATACTTGCAGGATAATGCAGGTAATGTACAACTCGTTCTACGATGTAAATATGTACATCACAAATGTGAATGGCAATTTTGCAACCGAAAAGACCAGTTCAAAAAGCCAAATATTTTCCTTACAGAATAAAATACATACTAGGTGAACTGCCAAAAAATATCTTTGAAGATGCAGAGCTATATAAATCCCGTTGATCAAAAATATAAATCCCCAGCTCCAGCTTCCACCATTGAAAATACACAAAGTAACAAAATTGTGCTAGTACACATCGTTTTAAGCAATACTTACTTTGTCGGCCAAGTATAGAGTAGTTCAGTGTCACGCCACTTGCTAAATTCTGATTGTAAACATTCTTGACACATATAATGTATAGGGACCAAATTTGCTAAGTATTTTCTCCTGGTTTCTTAGGTCAAGGTTTACAACGGTAGACATTGTATCCTTCCATTAAAAAATACGATATTCCCAACCCATCAAAAATGTCCCACTACGTACAGTTACCGCTCAATGGGAAATACGCGCACAGATGGGCACAGCCAATTCCAGTCGGGCTGTGACTACCTTATAATTGATTGGAAACTAGAATCAGTTGTTGCGTTTGATAAGCATGGTTCCCATAGGTACATTTCCACTTTTACTATTTGAAACTTGACCAGCAAGTTTATTTTTGTTGTCTTGTTGGGTTTCTTTTGTCTTTTTTAACATTTTCACCCTGTTCAAGGCCGAAGCCACTATTAGTAACAGGGTTACAAATGGTCTTGTGTCCGAACCATGCCTATGTTAATGTTTGCTAGCATCTACATCCCTTGAACTTTGACCTGGTTAGCTCCCGCAAATGCTTACTTAAATTACTTCATATGCCATTTGCCATTAATGAGCCTTGGTACCCTTAGTTGATGTTCCATCAAGATCACAAACTAACCCAAGAAGCAACCCTAATCCTGCAAGTAACGAGGCTAATAAACCGGCTCCTACATCACTGTACTCTTGACAAAGTCCGCCAATAGCTGGCGCCATCATACGGCTTACGGATAATGTTGAACTTGAAAGGCCAGCTAATAATCCCACCTCTTGGTCGGATGCCTTGCTGTATACTAGTGCAGAGTTACATGCACGTAGCACAGACGTTGATATGCTCAAAGGTACAATGAAAATTAGAACGACAGGAATACTTGGTGCGAACGCTAGTCCTAGCAGGGCTATCAGCATCATAAACATGAAGAGGTTGTGCAGAAGACTCGCCTTCTTTATCTGCTTCTGAATGTGACCGATGCTCAGGCCCCCAAATGTTGAGATGATGGCATTGAAAGCAATTACATATCCTATGACTTTCGGCTCCACATTATATCTGAATTCGAGAATAGTAGCAAATGTAGAACGGAAAAGTGTCACAGCTAAACTAGATAAGAACTTAATGAGAAAGACATCCCAAATACAATGCCACGGAACGTACTTGATGTCATGTATAAAACTAGTAAAAATGTTTCGAAATACTGAGATAATATTAAAAATTTTTAGATCCTTCTTTGACTTCGAATCAGGTTTACTTGACTCATTCCTTGAAGTAACTTCTATTCCTGAAAATGTCATGTATAGAAGAGCGGCATTTAGCCAGCATGACATACTTGTTAGAACAGCTATTTTGGAAAACCCATTCTCCAATGTCACTATATGGCCTCCAAGTAACGGGCCCACGATGAATCCCAATGCTGCAATTGAATTAAAGGTCCCGAAAACTGCTGACCG
Organism: Carybdea cf. marsupialis auct. non (Linnaeus, 1758); assembly: GCA_010016065.2. NCBI lineage: Eukaryota > Metazoa > Cnidaria > Cubozoa > Carybdeida > Carybdeidae > Carybdea > Carybdea cf. marsupialis auct. non (Linnaeus, 1758). Next base: position 24,044 of record JAAAKL020000643.1, read on the forward strand.
TTCATTCTCTTCCGTGATATCAACAAGATACGCCTTTGCTAACGATTGGCTATGTTTGAAAATGCCTGTGAGAAACAAATAAGAAACGGTATAAGTTAATCAAACAGCGCATTCCAAAGTCGCAAATTTGGTATTAAGTCTAGACTGGAAAAAGTCATATAGTAGTAACTGGTTTTTATACGTGGAATTTTACGGTGGGTAGAAGCGTTAATCACTAATATAATCGCCTCCATGTCGAATACCACCATTGGTAGCAACAAAACGAGAATGAACTAAGATAAGTGAATCGTCTATTGACTACATTAGAGACAATGACGCCACGCCTAAGAAGTCCTTTAACCCTATTAAATAATCCACAATAGAATTTTGTTGACCTTTAAAGCTTCAAAAAGCTATCAAATGATGATCAAGATACGCCAGCGAGCCTTAGCCATGTCTATAATCATATCGTCGAGCTGACGTAAGTCACAGGTTCCGTGAAATAGTTCTTATTCTGATCTATAAATCTATTTTGACCGGCAAGTCGTAAGGCCATTTGCAGGTTCATGCCAGAGGTTGTTATCAATAAAATTAAATTTTTACGTTGTCTTACTAAAGCATATTTGGGACATCCATTTATGATATCCAAGAAAAATGTTTAATGAGAAACTTCCATTTCCTTTCCTTGGATATTTTGATTTCTGCCTGATTTACTACCTGATGGGCATCCACTTCCAAAGATTCTCCCCTTCCACTCAATGTTTAATCACTACAGCGTATGAATAAATTAAAACTACATTCCCATGTACTAGTGTTAATATAACGAACTACTTCCGGTTTCCTTCTACAAGGTGGGTAACGCACATCACGTGATGCTATTCCAAGGACGGAAATAGCCGTTGGACATCGGATTTCCCAACATCAAAACAAAAACCGCAATAAGCTATGTTCCCGCATAACTTGAAATTTGTACCATACATCGGTGCGTGCGGTATAATTTATGTATTTGACCCCTTCAATTTACTTTGGCATCTGGATCTAGCATCTGTTGCAAAGTTCATTACAAGTTAGACTTGGTACTGGCCTGACGTAAGAGTCTTGGTATCATCTGAAAGTATTAATAGCAGAACTCCGCTGAAAGAGCAACTCAATATGAAAAACAACCTCCTAGTCTTATATGGTATAGACACGATACATTTTCAAAGTATTGCGCACAATTTAACTAATGATTGTGAGTAGTAAACTGAAATGGCTTAGATCAATATCTGCTATGATTAGTTTACGTTCATTGGCATAGTTATACATGTCTTTGTACTTCTACGATAAATTTTGCTGCTTCCAGGTGATGTACTGTTGACACTGTTTGTTCAAAGGTATTCCTGAACTACGCATTCTGCAGTGTGTAATAAAGGGGCCACATATCAATCCTGCAACTTTTGTCCGCAACCAGAACGTCGTTATACCCCTCGTTAATTAATGTTTTGGAATAGTCAAGAATGAACCTACTTTCTCCTTAAAGAGAACCAACGTACTATTGCAAAGGCTTTTGCTTCATGTTAATGGAATGCGTAGTTGCCATTTACCATGTTTTGCTACTGCAAAGGGAAGAAATGTGAGCTGGATTTTTTTTCCACTAGATCAGCATCAAAGACAGAGTATGTTGCACTGCGAAGTAATATCAAGCAAAGCATCTACAAACAAAATCTATTTCAGTCGATGCAGAAAGATAGTATCATCATTAACTTTGTACCCTTGTTCCCTCTGGGCGTATTTGACAGTTTTCAAAATTCTGACTACACCCTCACCCAATTTGTAAAACCCCTATCAATCACATTCTATAACGCTACCCAACCATCCCCCTTTTTAGGTACCCAACAACCAAACGGCACCCAATAAGAAATTGTGGATACCCATACGTAAATAGATGACCTGTTCGGATGACTATTTGTGGCCTGGATCCTTCTGACGTCAAAATGCCCAGACCTCGAGTGATACGTTTTAAATGTTTCGTGAGTAATCAGCAGTACTGCAAAGACTTCCCACATTGAAATAAGGCAAGGTTTAGTAATCATCACATCAAGTACTGCAACAAAATTGCGAGAGTATTTTGACTTTCAGTTATGGTAAAAGAAGCTTTCACAGAGAATCCACTCTTCCTCCACTAAGACTTTATAAACATAAAGTACCCTTTTATTAAAAGTATGTACACTACTCCTTGTCAAATGAAATACATTCACTCCCGTAAGAATTAGCTTAGTTTAAGCATTACTTCGACAAATAGGGCTCATCAAGGTTTGAAATATAATTACCGTTTGGAATCCTTGAGAGAACCATCAGAAAGAATGAATCTGCGAAGGCAAGTAACATATAGCCACTTGATGCTCCAAATAGGCAGATCAGCAATGTTAAATATCTTCCAAAATGGTCACTAAACATCCCCTAAAGAAGAAAAATTTGTACATAATATTACGTACATTTTCTAAACCTTTCTCGCTATGCAATGGGCATAGCACATAACATGGTGCGAGTACGTCAAGATGAACTGATGGTGGTAAACCTAAATAGTGGTACACCAAGGATGGTGCCAAGTATTGGAATGATACGTAAGACTCACTAGTATAATGAAATGCCGTCAAAATAGTACCAAAGTAACATGTTTTTTATTCCCGCTAATGCCACTGAAAGACGTTTGAGTTGTAATAAAACAATTTTTACAGACCAAAACTGGATAGAGCTTCTTACTTCTGACTTGCGTCAATTATCACAATAGAATAACTGGTTTAGAACGACTTTACCAAAGAAAAAGCTACTAGGATAGTAAAGGAGACATAGCGAGTAATAGTGACATGGACCTAAATCTAGGTTCAACGTGTCATTCTAGTGCTTTGCAACTGAACGCTTTCGCTATAACGGCGACTACGTCCGTCTAAGAAAGATAACATTGCCTCATAAAATTTATCACTTTATCATTTTGCATGTGTGATAGAAATACATAGGGTTACATAAAGAAAAAAAACCATGCTGAGCATAATACGTAAGAACCCATCAATCAGGTCATGATAAAAAGGTCGAGATAAAATATTCAAGGGCGTCACTTTTCTAGATTTCTATACCTTGGGTGACGCTAGATTCTTAACATCAACCATTGATGTGCATTGCCTTAATGTAATGGTATCATAATAAGAATGATGCGATGAGAAAGAGGCTAAGCCGCTTCCGTAAACGAGGCTCTGGTATGACTGTCACAAACACTATTTTACATGGAGATTTTGCTGAATACAAAAAGAACGAGATCAATAGCTACCATATTCTAAGCAGATTTAATGTTAATATTCTCATGCAAGTTATGTAAGTTAATGGCACGGAGGGTCGTACTCGAGAACTTATTTGCCGATAAATGGTAGTGTGAACGATCAAAGTATATCAATAGTAAATAAATAACTAAAACAACATTTACAAGAACTGAAAATCCTTACTACAAGAGGGCTTGAAAACAGCTGTAGAAAGCCGTAAAGTGAACCAAAGAGTCCAATGTCAAATGGTGAAGCATCATACTTTCTTGCTTCCCTTGTTAATACAGGGATTAACAAGCTAACCCCAAACAGATCCTGCGAGAGAGAAAAATGGGTATCAATTTAAGACAATTATGACGAAAAACCAGGAAGCATTCATAGCAAAACAAGCAATATACATCAAACAGTTAAACTTACAGTCACGTGACCATCAGGTATTCTAAGGTCAAATGGTGAGGATTTCAATCACTTCGATATAGAAAGTACAAGTACAAAATTAACATTCATCTGATTCCTTGAACCCACAATTTTGAGCCGTCCGTATTACTACTGAACAAGCTGCAAGATGTTTACAAAGCTGAACAAACTCTCACTTTCTAAACAAATAACAAAGCCCTGTTTCAAAGTTCGTACATTCTACCAAATGAGAAACCAGTTGTGAATTAACTAAAACATTAAAATATCATTTTATTGATTCATTATGGGACTGTACTGTTTGTTGATGGCATAAAAAAGACTACAAGAAATAGCGAATTCCTTTTAGTACTTAAAAGCCTTTTTTGTCTGACTTTCGTCACTAAGCAATGTGACTCTGAAATAAGACGGCACTTACTTAAAAACACAAACTGTGCAAAAATGTATCCAGATAATTGCTTCCGTATAATAGCTATAGCTACATTTTCTTTCCCCTTGGCCATCCTAGAATCCATCCACATCAAAGCATGAAAACCATTGCTTTGTAGACAAAAAGAATTTGTCTTTTCATTGGGCCTCTTTGGTTAACCATTTAGCTTCACGGGCACTGATTGGTCAAAACAACATCAATCTGTCAGTGAGAGTTCTCATTGGCTATTTTGAAGACACAGTTGGGTATAAGTCTTACTTTTTCCCTCTTCACTTTATACTTTATATATGATTATGTTTCTGACAAAAAATGCTTTTTAAGTACTTAGATTAACTCACTATTTCATGCAGTTTTATTATCCAGCACATAAAGGTTATCCTATGTTGTATACACGCAAGGTAGGAAACTAATCACTGAGTAGACCTTTGATACAATATCATAAATGTTTTCACGTAATCCTGAATACAAGGATTCTGTACTATTATAAAGTGTGTTACCAAAGTAATCAAGGATAATCCTATCTCCACGGTCCTGTCTCGCAACAACTACCAACCACGAGGTAAGCAGTGTGCTTTTTCTCTTTTGGGATCTGGGCACTAGTATAACCAAATATGGTAAGACACGGGGAGCTGAGGTCAAACACCACACCCTACAAATTTCGATACTCATGATCTATACTAAGTCCTGTCACTTGGGGCTGCAGCTACTTCATACATCAATGCGAAAGAAAGGTCTACTATTATCCACCATGTTTAGATATTAAGGAATGCTTGAGATGGAAAAAAGTAACTTTAGGTTTCCATTTATTGGACTCCACAAATTTCAACCAAGAGAGATGTGACTGGCCTCTGTTGTAAATTGAGACACAATAAAAGTCCTTGGAAGAAATGCCCTCAGGCCTGTCAACCTGTTTAAAGCCCACTGAACTTATCTAGATGTTGAAGTCCATTGTTGGAGGATTGGGAGCTTATTCGGTAACTAGGTAAATTGAGTAGGTTACAATCATAGGTGTCATTGCTCTATTAGTAATGAATCACACAGCAAATATGTTGTTTGCAGGTTTGAATCCTAATGGTGACATATCTTCTTTATTTCTAGTAATTTTTGCAATATTCATAATCGTAAATACCTTCTTCTTAATAATAGTTTGTGGAGGCAGCAGATATTGCTTATAAGAATGACAAGGATAAAGTTAAAAAATGGAGAGTACGATGAATTTTTGCTATTGTATGACTGTTGACTTGACTATGGTTATGTAACTAACATGGATGAGACTTTCTCTCCTGCATAAGAATAAGGATGTTTCTCTCTGATTCATGTATAGTATTGTATAGTAGGAGCATATTGGTTAGAAAATGTTTTGAAAATTTGCAAGTAAGTGCATCACTCAAAACTTACAAATAGTCACAAACAAACAAAACGAAATACCTAAGAAAAAACCCCAGTAAAAATAATAAATCTATTTTAAAGCCAAAAATCATGTAAATCACAGGTAAGATACACCTTTGCACACAGTTCAATATTCTTAAATAGGCCTAAGCAACTGTGTTCCAGCAATGGATAGTTGAATGGTGCTTAGATACTTCTTATCTTCCAGCTGTGCTTTGACATCATAATCTGTAGTGAAATGATTATGGCAGATTTCTTTATATTTTGGTATAACAGATGCTGTTACTTGTTTCTTGTATGGACTTAAAGCCATGCACATGTGGCAATTTAACATATACACCTATTCAGTGTTTGACTTGCATCCTGTTATGTCACACTTTTCCAAGAAACCAAAGACCAGGAAATTCAATGACTATAGAATTCCTTTATTATATTATTTCAGAGACAGACCAAATTTCTCAAAACTTGGATTGATTTAGAAGAATATGTATGAGTGAGATTGTACAACCTTGACACCAAGTATACCTAAGTTATAAATGATGTTTTGTGGATAGAGTATGATACCATCTCACTTGCTTTGATAAATACTGCTTCCACAGCAATAGTTTGCTTAAACATATTTTCTATTCATACTATGAACTTTGCAACCAGTGCAGTACAAAACTTTTCAACAATGATATTACTATTTTCTAAATGCTATTTGTAAGTGTGTATCATTCACCACTTCCTGACCTTCTGTAAGTCAAACACAGTACAAATTTAGAACAGCCAAAACTATAATTTGAGTAGAAAGAACAAATATATTGCATAAATTTGCAAATAAAACTGTCTAGTGGTATTTGAGAAGGCAAATTATGTGTTTTCTCTGGCATCATTAAATTTCAACTAAATTGATATGCAAGATAAGGGTAGAGTGGGGACAGATTTCTCTCTTTACCCTAAAGCAGTTACAACAGAAAGATATGTGGAAGAGAAAGGAATGCCCTTCATTTTCACAGACATTGCCTATCGACAGTATAGTATTAGCCATTTACGAGGCAAGAATGAGTTATCTAGGTAGCTCAACTGATACACATACCAGCAAGATCATCATAATAAGTGTTGATGACATAATTAGGTCACAGTGCGATGTAAAGTAGGGATGTATAAAGGTGCATTGCAAAGCCCATTGCTCTGTCCCATAAAAAGTTTCTGCTCTTAATATACTGGTAGCTGGTTTATGCAGACAATTCGGTCCTGACAGCCAAAAAAATCATTGAAGAAACTATAGTGAAATTTACTACCCAAAAATTATGTACTGCATTCGCCCTGATACAAGGATTGTAATATCAGGGTAGTTAATTACTCTGCAGGCAAGACAGGTGTTGGCAGTAATACACATATCTAGCAACAGGTGAAATCATTGGGCATACATGGTATTTGGTGTTATCAGAGAAAGACTTGATAAATATCCAAACCTCACATGTACTAGAAGCCTCAATTATCTCATCCAAGCTTCTTCAGAATTTAAGATTGTGATGAGAGACTTGCAGGTGCTAGCTCTTTCTGCTGGCTAAAAGACATAGTAAATCTTCCAGGGATACAAAGATCCCTTCAGAATGAAATTCATGTCTGAATGTAAGATCTTCAGACAGACTCTACCAATACTAACACAGTCCCCTAACATATGCCAAGTGATGACCAAATACTACAATCTCAGGGTCATAAAGTAATGCTACCCACAAGTGAAACGTCATTCACAACAGCTAAGAACAGAAAGTGGCAATGCTAGCATGACAATAGGATGGTAATTACATTCCTTGAGCAAATAAGATAATGCCTTGACATATGTAACCTGGATATTGTGTCATGAGGAGGACTCCTATGGTAAGGCCAAGTGCCAGTTCTGTCCATAACTCTCCTTTGTAGCTCAAAAACTATTAACTGAAAAGTGATGAAATTTTCTAGGAATATTGGTGGAAGTGCTTGTTCTGTAATGCTATAAAGATGTCATTGAGAAAACTCATCAAGTGAAAACTCATTGATAGTAGTAATTATTATTATGTCAATTATTAAACTTGTGCAATAGGACTATATATGTAGTAAATCTCCACTGGAAATATTAATGTTAATGACATTAATGTTTACCATGTACATGAATGATGATTTCAAATTACTTGTTAATACATTAATACAGTGCTAACTCACTGATTTTCAGCAAACTTACAAATTCTCTACGATAGACAACAAAACATTGAAATTATATATATATATCCACTAGGTCAACCATTGATGCATAAGTAAACATCACCAATTAAAAGAAAGATTAAATCTTACAAGTAGCCACAGACTATAAAGTCTATGGCCCACTTATACTATCTAAGTGATACCATCTGTGTCAGTGGTGGTTGTGTCAGGGCTACAGCTATTGGTATTATCAGTACATTGGCCTGATTCAGAGAACCACTACCTTTGTTAACATCATACTTAATACCCCAACATTGTTTTATGCAAGTGAGTATTTGGCAGCCATGAAATTGCACATGACTGAACTGCAGAGAAATGAGGCACAATCAGTGTTCAGTTGCTTCACCATGATTGCACTTGCTTTATAAATTACTACCAATTAACACTATAAAACATGTTAAAGGTTGACATGTTTGGACATGATTCAACAAGTTTTGCATGAATAAACTAGTCCATGTCACTTGATATTGATGGATATACACAAAGAGGAAGACAATGGGAGACATGGAAAGAGGTTGCCTCATATGACAAGAGCCAGTGGAGTATCCAGAGAAACAAGTCCATAGATAATACTTCTGGTGGGAGGCCATTTAGGCAAAACCAGCTGAAACCAAAAGAAGCTGAACCACCAACGTTGAATAGCATATGTAGATAGGCAATGTCATGCCAGAGAGGGGAATGTCCAAAATTCAAACTACTAGAAATTTAGTCAGACATCTGACCTCTGACAACAAAACAACCTTCCCTTCAACTTCCACCACACACTAGGATTGCCCAACAACTGTTTTTTTGACATAAAAATAAACCTTAATAAATATTACGCAAAGTCACAAATTTGGGCTTAAGCAGGCCGGTACAAAGAAATATATTACACTTCAATACTTGTCCTGCGCAGCTTTTTATTAAAGCATCCCAAGAACTAAATTAAATCCCCAATATCCTTGATCTGTGGGACGAGCCTTCGGCCTATAGTTTGGAATCGTCCTATAGAAACCCTGCTGTTGGAGTCCTACCAGCCCCAAATCACCTTCGGTAAAAATTGGCTCGTGTATAGAGTTAAAGATCCAAATTTTGGGCCAGAGAGACAGACGAGTGCGACGGATAACAAGATCTCCTTCCCTCATTCCACGTGGCAATTTTCAAAACATCATTTGCGCAGTTTATCTTCCTGTTCTGTAATATTACTTTCAGGGCAAGATTGCGTGAGGTACGTATTGTCATAAAAGAAACAGCCGAACTAAACTTCTTGAGACCTGACATCTAAAACGTGTTTAGTATTTTCATAGTATAGTATTAAGTGTTGTTATTGGGGTTCACCGCAATTCAGGTCAGATAGAACTGTACACCCCTGCCGTGAAAGCGTTAATGTCGGTGGCTAAATATGATTTACATCTCTGGAAGGCCTGTCCTTTTACATATAGATGATAAATACTTACCACGAAGCCAGATAAATAAAGAGTATAACGAAGTCTTCTTGTGTTCACCGCCATTCCACTCTGCTACTAGGTACGGTACCATATGCAACTCATACAATATGAGGAGCCCTGATGCCCTCGTGATGGTTGATTACAGAGAAGGCAAAGCTTTGTCTTCTCTGTGGGTAATAGGAGTCATAACATTGTTTGTAAATTCTTGAATACAACAAAATCTATTGAAATTTTGAAACCAGAAAAGGATTCAACAGGCCTCGTATTCAGATCGGAAAAAGACACGTCTGTGAAGGAGAAGAACTCCCCTTTTCCTCCTCCTTCTTCCTTCCAAGCGGAGGAAAAGTGATGACGTCACAAATCAAAAGTTTGTGAATATACTCCATATCTGAAGCAACCCTGGAGTAGGTCTGTTTTGTTTGGTTCGTTTGAATTTCAAAATTCTCTCGTCAACACTCTGCTAAATATCCCTTGGATCTCAACGTTAGGATCCAGCATCATACAATAAGGTTTTGTTAAAGAGGTTTAAAACTTTGAACACTGTGATACTCCTGACAATTATTAGGCATTTTCTGTTACTTGGATTGTGTTTATGTGTATGTTTATGTTCTTTTTGTATTTAGAGATCTAACGTCGGGGCTCTGAATTAGCTTATAAAGTAAAGAATAGATTTTTGAAGAGTAAACAATTGCAGTATTTGATATTGGCGACGAGGTGAAAGAGGAAATTCCTGCCTGCAAACAGATCGTAACTACACAGTGACTCCACTTGTCTTATACCTTGAAGCAACTGTACACTGCCAATCGTAAATACATATAGCTGTGGGATTAGAGGTAAGCTGTATTTAACTGATTACCAGTGTCTACTGTTCCGTGTCCCAGAGGCGGACCATGTCAGAGCCCCGCTATAGCCAATACTTGTACTTTGACCCTGATGAGCATCCGGAGGATACATTGAAGGCTTTTGAAGAATTTATTCAAGTGTTTGAACTCCGCTATGGATCCACTAAAGGTTTCTCTCGATGCTGCAATTCAATGCTGGAAAGTTGGTAATGCTACTTCTGCCATTCCAGATCCTAAGCCTACATTGGAACAATAAGATCTTATCCGGGAAGACTGGCAATCACATGACAAAGTTGCCAAAATGCTTGGAATGTTTTCCGCCCGATGAATCCCGTCGTAAGGGAGCCAAATAGCATAAATTTATCCAGTGGATGAAGGACTTTTACAAACCAACAGAGACCCTGACCCTCATGAACTACCACTTCCGTGCACTGTCCCAGAATGAGAATGAAACTTTCCCTGCCTTCTGCAATCGGATAGTAAAATATGCTCAACACTGCAATTTTAAATGTGATAGCCCCACCTGTACAGCGGAAGATACAGCCATCCGTGACCAAATCATCATTGGCACCAATAATAGTACCATACGAGAGGAAGCACTTAAACAGTCCTGGAATCTTCACACTTTACGCACTGAAGGTATGAAAATGAAGAGTGCAGCAAGGAGTGGTGCAGAGATATCTGGAGAATCCGTTAATAAGATGGGAAAGTACTCCTATGCGCAAATAAAGAAAGGTCAGAGCAAACCTCCGTTGGCTGACAAGCCCTGCGCTTTCCTGCTACAATTGTGGTAATAAAATCACAGGATCTATCGCAAAGCACAAAGAAAAATGCCCGGCCAAAGGAGTAAAGTGCAACAATTGTAACAAAATAGGCCATTTTGCCAGGATTTGCAAAGGAGCGAAGCGGCTCCATCAAGTTCAGGCGGGTGTACAGCCTGATCAGGGCAGTGCAGACAGCAGTCAGGACGAAGAGCAATACGCATCATCTTTCAGGTTCAGGCTGCGAGCAACACTATGGAACATGAACCCTTCTCTATGTCTCTTTTTCGAACCAAGTCATCAATGACGACAGTTAGGGCCAAACTCGCCTCCTCCAAGCCCCACAAAAAGTATTTCAAAGTCCAGCTCATTATTAACAACTCACTAGAATCTGTCATTGCAGACACTGGTGCCCGCATAAGTGCTGGTGGTACCGCCCAGGCAAAGAAATGGAATTTACTTCATAGATGAATCCATCAAAACGAAAAATAAAGCCTTACAATAGTCCCCCAATACCAGTTCATGGCGAATCACGGTGTGCAGTGACATTTGGATCTACATCAATTCCTGTAGTGTGGCACATAGTATCGGGATCATGTGAGCCAATCCTATCTGGGAGTGCTGCATTACGCAGAGCATTTAAAAGTTGTTTCTGATGCCATGATGGCAATTGATAAGGCAGGCCTTACACTGAATACTTCCAAGTGTCGTTTTAAACAGCCTGAAATCTCGTTCTGGGGTATGATATATGGAGCAGATGGGGTGCGTCCTGATCCTGCCAAAGTTAAGGCACTCGATTATGTTACGGAACTTGAGAGCAAAGAAGACTTGATCAGCTTCCTTTGCATGATGCAGTCCAATGCTGACTTTATACCTAACTTTGTTGCGTGAATTCACAAAGGGAAAAGTACATTTCAAATGGCAGCCTGAACACCAGCAATGCTTCAAGAACTTGATCAAAACATTTTGCAAGGATATTCTATTGCGATACTTTGACCTGAGCAAGAAAATATATGTATTCACAGATGCACATATCACTGGATTGGGAGCAGTTCTATCTCAGGGGGATACTAAAGAAACAGCTAAACCAGTGGCCTTTGCATCACGCACCACACATTCGTTAGAGTCCAACTATCCATAGTTGGACCTAGAGGCGTTAGGTGTTGATTTTGCCTTACGCAGATTTTGTAATTACTTGGTTGGGGCTCCTGAAACAATATTGGTTGTCACAGACCACAAGCCACTTTGCCCCATTTTCAATGGGAACAGGAAAGGATCCATACGCACCGAGCATATTAAGATGCATCACCAAGATATACGCTTCAAAGTAGAATATCAGCAGGGCTCACTGAACCCAACTGACTATATCTCTAGGCGAGCAAAGCTACTCACCTCCATAGCTAAAGCCGAACAAGCTGAAACAGAGGATTTACACAACTTGCTGTTCTTCCTCCATACTACTCCAGTAACAGATAAGATGGACTTCGATAAAATTGCTTAACATAAAGATCAGATCCGACCTTACAAAAATTGGCGGAAATTGTAAGATCAGGAAAGAAGTGGATCCCATCAACAGAGACTGACACCCTACAACGTTTTGCACCAACCTTGCCCGAGTTATGCATTACATGGCATTTTGTTAAAGGACGATCGAATTATTTTGCCTACGGCTCTTCAGTCAGAAGCAATAGAAATGGCACACCAGGGTAGCCACCCAAGGCTTAGCGCAATAGAACTTAGACTCAGATATCATTTTTATTCCCATGATATGCACTCCAAAGTTGCGTCCCTCCGTCAATGTACATTGTGTGCTGCATTTTCTGAGAAGAAGACCAAAGAACCCTTGCAAGCCCACAGGGTCCCTGAAAAGTGCTGGGACACTGTCGCTGTTGATTTGTTTGGTCCTATGCCTACACCCAAACATGAGGTAGTTGTTCAAGACCTCTTTTCCAGATTTCCTGCAGCAAAATTAGAGAAATCAACTTCAGCATGCAGTGTCCTTCCAGCCCTAGCAGATATATATAAGTCCTATGGCAATCCACAAATACAAATTTCAGATAATGGCCCTCCTTTTAATTCACAACTAATGCAAACCTTTGCCTCTAAGAAATACATTGAATTACAACATATCCCTCCTCTACACCTATCAGCTAATCCTGCAGAAACCTTCATGAAACCACTGGGAAAGACCATGAAAATTGCACACTTTACCCACAAATCGGAAGATGAAGCTTTACAAAGACCTTCTTTGCAATTACCGTGATACTCCCCATCCAGCAACAGGCATTCCACCTGGGGCAATGCTCTTCCGCGATGAGCAAGAAGGAGTCTTCCCACGTGGATTTCCAAAGTGGATTTCCACTGAGCCAGTGGAAAACAGCCGACATAAGGATCTAGCAGCAAAAAGGAAACGACAGGAGGAAATAAATGACAGTAAATTTCATGTTAAGACAAGTCTAGAAATTGGAGACACAGTCATGATCCGAAACCATAGAAAGCAATCAAAATTTGACCCAGCGTTCATTCCTGACCCATTCAAAGTGATTGACATAGTGGGCCAGGAGAGCATTCTTGTGGTGCAACAACAAAGTGATTGATTTATATACAGGAGGCACCCAGATGCTGTCAAAGTATGTACGGGAGAGTTCAATGAGAAGGAAGAGTTGCGGCCATGGCACAGTCGTTTTAGTCACTTCACAAAGGATGATGAGGAACCTGGGACAGATTCAGATGACACCACTAAGGCTGATAGTAACATGCACAATGTTCCCAGGCAATCAGCAAGGACTAGGAAGCCAAATCCTCCATATTTTAATGACAATTTCATCTAGTGGGATAATTTCGTAGCTGAAGGCTGCTAAAAATGGGGGATCTGGTACTCCTGACAATTATGTATTAGGCATTTTCTGTTGCTTGGATTCTGTTTATGTGTATGTTTATGTTTTTTGTATCTTAAGATCTAACGTTGGGGCTCTGAATTAGCTTATAGAGTAAAGAATAGGTTTTTGAAGAGTAAACAATTGCAGTATTTGATATACACATAGCACATTATGAGGTATCGCCTGTTGATTGAAGAGAGGGGAAATCCATGGGCACAACGAGACTTGTCAAGGTCATATTTTCTTATTCTGGCAATATATCAAAACAGCTGTTTTTACAATGTTGCAACTTTGAATCCCTTAAAGATAATATTCTAAAGTGTCTATATCAATGTAAATGTTCTTAAAAGTTTTGACTCAAACGTTTCAGCAAAATGAATGTTGCTCTCTAAATATTTACAAACTACGACAAAATGATATTTGACTTCTCATGCATTTGATATTGACCTAAACTATTCTACAACTAGATATAATTTACCATGCTATAGTGTAGACAATAGGCAACACTTTGGTATACTATAGCATTGTATGGAATACTATGGCATACTAAGGTAGCTTATGGTGCACTACAGGATACCATGGTGTACTATGGTATACTGTGACATGCCATGGTGTACTACGGTGTACCCAGGTGTACTATGGCACATTGTGGCATGCATTGGTGTACTATGGTGTGCTTTTTGTGTATGGCGTCAATAAGCATACCTGACCAGCATAAAACCTGGATTATAAACACTACCGGACATTAGTTGTGGGCCAAATACAATTTTCATGATTATAAAATTCAAAACTAATCACTATTCCAACAATGCACTTTAAAATGGTATACTTGTCAAGTTGCTGCTATTATGTGAAGTCATATTCTCCAATTTCAAAAACAAACCCATTTTTCTTTAGCTAAAAGATGAAAAAGCATACCTGACCAGCATAACACCTGGATTATAAACACTCCCGGGCTTATATGTGTTGCAATAGTTGTGGGCCAAATACAATTTTCATGATTATAAAATTCAAAACTAATCACTATTCCAACAATGCACTTTAAAATG